>JAAEAF010009534.1:0-31904 GCA_011037195.1 Triatoma infestans
ATTATCAGGACGGGAGCCCGAAAGGCGCGGGACCTAAGCCTATGTGGCGCTTATCCCCCCGATACCCCCCGTAACCCCTTAATTAATCTCCCCCGGTAACTTGCCGGTTAATCTACAATATGTCAAGATATCCCCAAACTCCAACTCACCCAGGCAATCCTGCGAGAGTGGTGTCCTCCCAAATATACGAAACCTAGTTCCAGCGAAACGGGGACACTGACATAAGTAGTGATACACCGTTTCCCTAACTCCGTCATCACAATTCTGACAAATGGGACTCCGCGTCCTCCCTATGTTAAACAAGTGACTGTGCACCCAAGTGTGTCCAGTCACTATTCCTACCAAGGTCCTCAAACCCGTCCTACTAAGAGACAGGAGATACTTCGAGATTCCCCGCTTGCTTGCCTTTATAAATCTTTTAGCTTGGAGGCACCCCTGCGTGTCCCGCCCGCGTTTCTTCAAAGCTCTCGTCTCCCAAAGTCTAATCTGTTTGTCGCGAAACGTCTTTGTAACGGCCAGGGCTGGTTCAGGACAACGTATCACTTTTACTTCATACTTTTTTACGAAAAAATTTATTATTATGGTTCCGAGGAAACAATGATATTAGATTTTAAATGTTATGGACCCTTTCTTCTGGACCTTTAATGGGTAAAATTTCTCAATTTAAAAATATTGCATTACTGTGGTAAAAGTAAGTCGTGTCACCGTTTCAACCAGATTTTGTTTGTATGAAATACGTATTCGTACTTCGTACCTTAAAGGATTTATTTATTTAGTTCTTCGTCTATTCCATCAATAATTTATATTAAATCATAATTTCAGATTCTAAATCCTGGTGATTTCCAATTCCAAACATAATTAAAACAAATTCTTGAATAAATTTTCCCCTTTTTCTTCTTTCATCATCAATAATTCATTAGTCTTAGTCATCAACTTCTCTCATCAACAATTTATAGTTTTTAGCGGGGAAAAGTTCAACTTAAATTCTTGGATCAATAGTTTCTTTAGTATATTCCACGATATAATAATGCCTTTGATAGGGTGTATATATATCTTCTTAGTTAAGCCTTTTCCTTTTTCGCATAAATCAAATTTTTGAAAACCATTCTGTAATTCTATAAAGTTATTCATTTTTTCCAACATTCATTTTTTAATTGAGTCGAAATTCCCTTCTCGTCGAAATTACGAATACATACTATTTTCTAAGTTTCCAAAACTTAGTCGTTTGCGCTAAATTGTAGATGCTGTATGCAATATCTACACTATTCATTAAATATAGTGTACTATCTTATTTTAGCCATCCCACAAAAAGTTGAACATTTTTTTAAAAAATTACTACTATCCATTTTTGGACAAGCGATAATCGCGCACATTGATTACAACAAAATTGTTTCTTCCAAATTGCTTTAACTTTTTTCTTTTTGGGGAAGGGGCGCATCAACTTTAAGGTTATTTGATTTTAATCTTTTATTGTTATTATTATTATTTATTATTTATTTCTTTTCGTGGAATTCCCCATACAATTAGAGTCAGGCTACATTTTATCCATCATTACTACTTTACATATTACATATTTACAAACATTAAAGCAACACCAAAATAAAAGAATACCTGCTTACAAATAACATAGAATACATAAGTACATAGATAGCAGCATAAAGTGAAAATGAGATACCTCAGAAAAATAAAATAATAATAATTAATAAATTAGATAATCATAAACTACAGAAATTAAAATGAAGTAAATAGCAAATAAAGTAAAAGCAATTATAAAAGCAAAATGAAAGAAACTGTCACAAAACATGAAATAAAAATTTTGATTATGATTCATGAAAAAATTATGATTTTGAAATAAAAAAAATTATATAAAGATTATTAAGATGAATTATTATAGTTTTATTAGTAACTATTTTAATCACCACAATTCTATAATTAACAAATCACTATAATTCTATAATGAAAAATTATAATTATGATTATAATATGGGTTCTGCTGATTGCAATCATTTAATCCTTTCTACTAGTGGCGCAATATCTATATATAAATTAATTTCTGTATATCGCTCAATTTTAAAGTAGTAATTGGCTCGGGTAACAAGGCAAAATTATCATTGAAATTGCTAAAGAATTGTGTTTCATCATTTATGCAGAACGATCTTATTTTAAGGCAATTTATGATATAATAGAATAGGTTTCTGATATGGATTCATTGTTTGTGGAGAGAATATTGGGAACGTGGTCTATTGAAGTGGAGTTGTCGAACGGAATCTAGTGATTACGTATGGAAGAGTAGATAGGATAGGTAACTTATTAAGTGGTGAAGATCTTCTAAAGCGTTAACATTATAAACAGAGCAAATTTCCTGAGGGTTAATTAAGTAAACAGAATTCTTATAAGTTATTTTAATTTGATTTTTACCAGACACTTTTAATTGGGTGAATATTTTGATTATATTGAGGTTGATGTAGGATTGGGCAGAACTGTTAGTGACATTGAGTTCATATATTTTAGTATATAAATACTGCTGTAATTAGTCTCATACAGGGATTTCACATCAGATACTTTTGCGTATTCTTCGTATTTAGCTAGAATCTGTGGGATTTCATTATTTAATTTAGTAGGATCAGGATCTAATAAAATATGCTTTTAATTAATTTTATTCAGTAAGTCACTCAATTGGGTGAACCAGTTATATTTAGGGGAGGGATGGTTTAGGTGCAATCTTTTAATTTAAGGTAGCAAATTTTAGGAATTCTATTGTCATTCATTGAGAGCATTTTATATATCCAGTTCAATGTTAGTTTCAATATTTTGTAGCTTGAATGGTCTATATTAAGTTCTGTCCTTATCAGCCAATAAGGGATATTCTTGTTTAAATTGAATAAACTTTTGTAGAACTGTAGATGTGTCTTCTCAAGATAACCAAGCCAAGATAGTACCAAGATAACGCAGCCTCCATACATCAGTCCATAATGAAGAGTACTTACAGAAATAGCGTCGTTTAAACGCATCCTGCAATTCATGGACTGAGTCTTCGCTTTTCTACAGGTGTCTAACACAGCTCCTACTGCAGTAGTTGCCTCAGTTACTGCAAATTTTGAGGTTAGATGTAAGATACCAGACCTTGAGAATTTCACACCTAGATATGTAGAGGTCGGAATAACTTCTATTTCTTCACCTAAACAATAAAACGTTTTTTAATACTTTGGAGCGACCTTTATGGAAATAAATGATTTTAGTCTTGCTACAATTAATTTTCAGGCCGTTTTTCGTAACATACTCGTACTTAGCGAGTAATTTTAGTTTTGTCACTAAATCAGATGATGAGTCCGCAAAGATGACCTTGTCGTCGGCATACAGCGATAACAATATATCCTTATTTGGGATTAGAGGTTCCAAAAATCTTCTACATCGCTTATGATCATACTGAAAACATAACCGGACAGAACTTCACCTTGGAGAACTCCTTTAGTTAATTTTATTTCTTCAGTAAAGGAATCACCCGTTTTTACTTTGATGTATGCATTTTTACACATATACTTTAAAATCCTAATTAATTACCCACTAACGCCGAAGCGGTTTAATTTATGCCATAACAGGTTATGGTTTACGTTATCGAAAGCTTTCTTGTAATCCACGAATATTGCAAATAGATCGCTTTGTCTATATTCTAATTTCATTTGAACAATACTGTTCAGTATAAACAAATTATCAAGGCAGAATCGATGCTTTCTAAACCCACACTGCGTTTCTAACGCATTATTTGAGTGAAAATTTTTAAGGTAGTGTTTAACAAGTATATCGGGATTGTTTTGTCACCTTTTTTATAGATCATTGTTATAACTGATTTACACCAGTCGGTGGGAATTTTTTCGGTTTCTATTATTTTATTGAAAAGTGAGAGAAGGTATAATTGCCAGTTTCCATGGAGATTCTTAAAGAATTCGTTCGATATTTTATCAGGGGCAGGGGTTTTACCATTCTTAATTTTACCAAGTGAGAAGTTTAATTCTTCTAAAGTAATTGGGGCGTCTAAGAACGGGTGTGATACACCAAAGAAATTACTGTTGCTCCTAGGGGTTTTACTGTAAAAATTTTTGAAAAATAGGGACCATTGATCAGACGGTATAGGGTTTAATTGCATATTTTTAGTTCTAAATTTATTAATTCTGTGCCAAAAGGATTTACTATCTTTGCAATTACCTAATTTGTTAATTGTGTCAAGTTCATAGTTTCTTTTCTTCAGTTTCGTTGAATTTTTGTATTTTTTCTTAGAAGAAATATACATTAGTCTAGTATGGCTATCAAAATTATTTTTCCTTAACAGTTTCAAATTAGTTTGGACGTTCTATTTTGCAGTCGGAATCAAACCAAGATAGTGTAATTCTATAAGTACTATTTGAAGTTAACTTCTTGTAGGATACAAGTTGTAAAGAGATGGCTGTTTCATTTACAGCGGAAATGAGATTAGAGTACATCACATCGGGATTTTTATGAATGCCACCTACTCGTGGACAATGCATTAGTTTCTTTTTGTATGACAAGCTTCTCTCAGAATTCCAAGATAGTTTTTGAGTGAGTAGTTTCTTTGTAACACTGGGTTGTTTAATTTTGTTAATATACCCATCTGGGACAATTTTAAGAGGAAAGTGGTCAGAATGAGATACACTGGATTGCAAATATAAATCATTTATTACACACAAACAACTGAGGTTACACCACACAAGGTCCACTACATTCTGGCCATTGTTAGACCAAAGTTACCAGGATTGTCACTGGGAGCTCTTCCATTAAGCAAAATGAAATTATTAACTTTCTAAAAGATCCACTAATAGTTGGCCTCTAGTATATGTTACATTATCATGACTATCGCGGTAGCCTGTAAAGTATGTTCTAGGAATTAATTTAGTATCTAACTGATTGAGCTAGCCAACTCTACAGTTGAAATCGCCACCCAGTAAAATTAATCAAGTACAATACTTCTCCTTAATATCATTAATTGATTCATTAAAAGTATTTAAGATAAAGTTTAATTGTAATGAAGGCTTGAAGTAGACTAAAACCTAATATAAACATGTTATTAGAACCTTTTAAGTGGACTGACACGAAAATCCAATACTCACATTTATCGAGGATACGAAGATTATATAATTCCAGGGGAAGGAATATTTATAAAAATACTTCTCTTCGATGCAAATAGCCACCAAACAAGGAAGATAATATAAAGTAATGAGTTGAGTGCAGTAAATATTGATTTTAATTTCCTTAGTTATATATAATCTATGAAAATATACACACAATATGTGAATAATTATTACATAGGATTATTTTGAGGGGCAATCCACAGAAGAGCACTTGCCCCGTTATATATTGTTTTTACAAAGGATGGCGCTGTTTAGGTATCCAACTCCCCCTCGTCAACTGGTTTGATGGTGTAAGAGGAGATGTGTGGAACCATGCTCGATATCCTTAGCCTCCACCATACTTTGACCAGCAAAGTATGGTGTTGAATGCCATAAAGGTAAACCAGTAGACATGTTCCATCATGACTGAGCAGTAAACGGATCGAGAAGAAAAAATTATTCGAAAGGCGCTAATGACCTTAGCTGTCGATGCGCCAAAAAAAAAAGTTTGAATTATAAAATACCGCTAAACCACCACTAGCTCTTCCTCTGCTCTTATCCTTAATTGCAGGTGATGAGAGTGATGAAAATCCTGGTAAGCCCGCTGGTGTGAATGGATGTATCTGATGTAACCCACGTTTCAGATTAACAATAGGGGGTAGGAGATAAGTTAGGCTGGAAGTTAGAGAAGTCAAGCACGTTCTAGAAAACAACATCAGTGGGCAGAATTTCTTCAGTCATTTTAATATTATTTTGATGTTGGTATTCCTTTAATTGCTAGGCCATGGTTTCTTTAGTTTTTTTTAGGCTTTCTTGACAGCTCAGTAGTTTTCCTCCTGCAGTTGTTGGTGAAGTAGTTTTCCTTTTATTATCATCTCTAGCAGTCTGTACGGTATCCTTGTTATTATTACCTTCGCTATCGGTGTTAAATTCAGAAGAATCAGTGTGGTACGTTATAAACTGTTTGAATTATTCTTTATTGCTGATAGCTCTCTTTATGAAGACTCTCCCATTTTTGAACCACACATAATCCAGATTCCTATCTTTCTATAGCTGTTTGGCTGAGCTGAATATTTCTCTATTCGTGGCACCCATAACTTCGTTAACGTAAATTTTGTTGTTCTTCTCTTCTTCAGTTTGACTGAGATTTAGTAAGAATAAGTTACGCAGCTTTTCACCTGTTTCATAAAGTTATCCTTATCGATAGAAGGGAGGAATCGCATACGTAAAGTATTAATAAATGTTTTATTAAGATTAATAATTCTAAAGTAGTTATCTAGATCTCTGAGAGTCAGTTCACATTTCAGTGCCTCAAAAATTTTACGAGTACAGATAGATTCAAGAGTTTCATCATTTCTAAACGGAATTCCTCTAATGTTAACATATTTCTTCAAATTTTGTTGTGATAATATTTTTATTGTTATTAAAATATTTTTCTTCAGTCAGTTTAGCTATTGCAGTGTGCGTATCATAGTTCGCTTACTCGTTATGATACTTTTCTCTTCTTTTTTTTTAAATTTATAATTTATTTTATTTTATTTTACAATGAGGTGATCATTTTTTATTTATTTATATTTCCTTTTGTTTGAAGTGTAATAATCGGACTTTTATCTTTTCTTTTTTAATTTTTACTAATTTTCTGTAAATTCCTGTGAGTATAAATATATCCCTCTTATTGAGTGTTAATTACTTTAATAAAATGAATTATAACAGTAGAGGACATGTTGGAGTCCCACCTAATTTAGAAATAATGAATTGTGAAGTAGATAATATAGAAAGTAATAAGAATAATGAAATTTCTGAAAATCTGGGGAATAATAATGTTAAAGAAATTAATAATTTCAAACAATATATATATCTATGGAATCTGGGCTTGAACAAGTGATCTGGGCTCGTTTTATGTTTTAATTGAAAGTATGGATAAAGAAAAATAGGGTTCACCCTATGTCTATTAGGAAACTGTTTGCATATTAATCATCCGGAAATCGCAAGCAATATAATTACAATTAAAAAACTAGGTATTAATAGATTGAGAATAGAATTTAATAATGGTATATCAGCGAACAAATTAATGGGAAGTATTTTCATGCATGAAAGATAAGGGTTATCATGCGTACATTCCCAGGTATTTAATACAAAGTAGAGGGGTAATAAGGGGAGTAAATACCGAAATAACTGAGAATGAAATTAAAGAGGTTATTAGGGGTCTCCCTGGAGTAAATTATGAACAAACTGATATTGAAAAGAAGAATTGTTGATAATGAAACAAAAGAAGCTAAATTGGTGCCCACTCAGTCGGTTTTGATTACTGTTAGTGGCCAACAGTTGCCACAGTATGTTTACATTCACTTCGTTCGATGTGAAGTACATAACCACAAACAAAACGTAGTACTATGTAAAAAAATGTTTGAGGTTTGTCCACTTCCAGATTCAATGCAAAGGATCTGTAAGGTGTGTTAAAGTGTGCTAACAGACATGACACGAAAGAATGCGGTAGTACAGAATCCAAATGTATTAACTGCAATGGAGTTAATCATTTGGCTTCAGATCAAAAACTATGTCCTAGCTATAAAAAGGAAAAGTTAATAAAGCAAATTATGTATGAGAGCAACATTTTATAGTTAGATGCTAACAGTTTTTTGATAGTGGCAATTCATTCGCTGCAATCGCAGGGAAAGAAGCGCCCAGTATATACGATTTAAAAGACTTTCCTATATTTGATAAAAATTCAGTACATAACAGTAAACCGTTTGCCTCTACTATTTCATATAAAAGAGGAACAAAAAGGCACACATTATTGTCGCCAAATTATGATAAAAAGGAAATAACTGAATTATTAATTGGACAAGACGGACAGAAAAAAATATTCCCGGCGGCCTAATTCCACTTAACCCTTATCGTCCGAATGAGGCGAATAAATTGAGAGAAACTCTTGAAAATAATAATAATTTGGACATACATAGTTTTTGAAGCGGTTTACTCTATTACAAAGAGTGTTAAATCGAACGAATTAAATGAAATTACTGATGAGAAACTGAAAAACTTATAATTAAAAAGAATGAGTAATAAATTTAAGTGAGGCTATGTAGAGATACAGGTTTAATAAAAAACTTTTATCTAGTTTTGTATACAGATTTTATAAATAGTTTGTACATTTATATGTATATAGCTATTTTATTTAACCATAAATATTGTACATATATGAGAGTGAGAGTTGCGTGAATGAGTGTATAAAATTCGATATATGCGTATTTACATAATTTGTCTGTGAGTGAATTTGTGAGAATGTATATAGATTGTAATTATGTTAAATACTTTTGTATAGTGTATATGCGTAAATAGTTTTGTGTGTATATATATTTTGTGTATATGTATATATATATGTTAGGTTCAAACCAAACATTAATGTTAAATTTAAAGGCTATAATATCATCAGAATGGATCGGAAAGATGGAAAATTGGGTACAGATATTTTAATAAAAAATGAATCGGTTACAAAGAAATAAAAAATTTATATAAGATAAAGAAATTAATGGAATAGAGGTCAACCTATACAATAATTTTAAATTTTCTATTATTTCTATATATAATTCTCCCACGAATACTATAAGTTTCAAAGAATGGGACAAATTGATAAAAAAGTACTAGCGGGCAAATACGATATAACGGCAGTGGACTTCAATGTTCACAACCAAGTGTTTGATTCAAGCTATACTAATTCCTAAGGTCGCCAATTGTTAGGCGCTATACAAGATAACAATCTTGTATATTTGAATGATGGGTCTCCTACTATTATTAATAACATTAGACAAAAAAATAAATCAGCTGTTGACCTTACATTCTGTTCACCAAATTTAGCTTCCAAATTTAAATGGAGTATTTATGAAGACGACTTGCGTTCAGATCACTATCCTATAATTATAAAATCTAATTCAGTTTATAGAAAATATAAAAATACGACCATATTGTAAATGGAACACAGAAAAAGCTGACTGGGATGAATATAGAAATAGTTTTAACGAAGCACAAGATATTTCCTTAAATTATAAAGAACTTATTAAGGTGCTAGATGAAGCTTATCAAAAAGCTATACCTAAGAGAAGAGAATTTATTATTAAATATGTTAAATGTTGGTGGACGGAAGAATACGCCACTAGCATTAAAAAAAGAAAAGAATCTCTCAAGAAATATATTCAGCTTCCAAACACAAATAATTTTATTGAATTTAAAAGACAAACGGCTTTATCCAAAAATATTATTAAAAAGAGTAAAAAAGAATCGTGGCAGGAATTTTGCAAAAGTTTAAATAAAAGTATTCCTTTAAAAAATATATGGAACAAAATAAAATCTTTAAATAATCAATTAATATATAACAATTTGCTAGAAAAGGACTAGTGGATTTGCTTTAAGGGAGATTTATGATCTTCTACATAAACTAGCGCCTTCTTATGTCGAAAATATAAACGAATTTAATTTCGATATTAATGAAGATAAACACTTTTTGTTAGAGTCTTTCGAATTTAAAGAATTTTCCTCGGTAATCAATGCGCTTGGTATCGTTCAGATCCAATATAGTCATCTTTCTAATCTACCTCATTCCTATAAAATAAAATTAGTAGCTATGTTTAACGAGATGTGGAAGACGGGTAAATTCCCTTCAGAATGGAAAGGTTGTCTGTCCTTTTTTAAAATATAACAAACCTAAAGAAAATTATCAGTCATATAGACCTATTTCTCTGTCTTCATGTTTATTAAAAACACTAGAAAGATTAATAAAAAAACAGATTGAATGGTGGTTGGAAACTAACAATAAATTCCCCATAACACAATATTGTTTTAGGAAACAGAAGTCAGTATATGAGTGTCAAATCCAGTTAATTAAAGATATTTTTTCAGGCCTTTACATCAAATATAGTTGTTCTAGCTTTATTTTTAGATTTCACCTCTGCTTACGATTCGGTGCAAATGCTTATTCTAGCAGCTAAATAGAAAAAGGTGGGGTTACCTGTAAAATTTATAAGTAATACAATTAAACTGATATCTGATAGAAATACGTCAAAATAAATGATATTTTAGAAGGCCCTCGAATCGCTAACCTAGGTCTTCCACAGGGAAGTATCCTTTCTCCAATACTGTATTCCCTTAACACTGCAGAATTAGTAACTCTGTTCTCCAAAGACCTAAAATACTGCAATACGCAGGCGATGTCTGTATCTATGTTATGAGACCATCCTTTCATGAATGTAAAGATTTGATGGAGGATGCATTAACGAAACCTGAAACCTGGACATTTAAAAATGGTTTAGATATTTCTAAGAAAAAGTCGGTCATCTGCCCTTTCATAAAACAAGAGGGTTGCCTACGGTGGACACAATTACGTTGGCAGAGCGTTCCTATCCATGTGAAAAGTCTGCCAAGTTTCTGGGGCTTATTTTAGATAAAACACAAAATTGGAAGGAACACATTAAAATGACTGAAAACAAAACAGAAAAATATTTTAATATGTTAAGAGCAGTTTCTCACCATAAATGGGGAAATGACCCGGATATTTCGTGAATGTATCATAGAGAAATCATATGATTTGTGTTAGACTTTGGGTCTATGTTTTATGGAACAGCGAAGAAAACAATTTTTAGCGATTATGTTTGGATTTTCTTCGAAGCCTTCCACTTGATGTCGTGTACTCAGAGGCATGTGAACTAACTCTAGAATATAGGCTTCAGTTATTATCCCACAGATATATGTTGAAAATTGCAGCGCTTGATGATAAAATTTACAATAAGATTTGCCAGTTAATACACCAAAATATTAACTTATAAGACTTCACCAATATTCTGTGATAGTTTTTTAGAAATCTCGAGAGTAAAACATTTGGTTCAATTAAACAAAGGAGAGCTGTTATCAACAATAAACTATAATATATCTCTTTTAGATACAGATATAAAGTTAATTGGGGATATCTCGAAATATCCACGTAATATAAAACAATTCGATTTTTGGACACTCTAGATAATTTAACGCCTAATATTTATCCAGTTTTTATAGATGTTTCTAAAATGAATGGGAAAGTAGGTTGTGCATTCTATGACCCCCAGAAAAATGTTTGTAAAATCGCAAGCTTTCCTGAATTTACTTCAATTTATACTGCTGAGATGACTGCTATACTGTTAGCCCTTAAGCATATTATATGCATGCAGAAAGAAGAGCCTTATGTTATAATAAGTGACCATCAGAGCTCCCTATTAAAAATAGCCAATCCAAAAATACCGCCAGAAAATAATTTTATACTCAATGAAATCCTTACAATAATATGTTTAATAAAGGAGAAAGGTATTAGGGTACATTTTGGCTGGTTAAAGGGACATAGTGGGGCTTCGTGACAACGATATCGTGGACTCAATAGCGAAGGAGGCCACTGTGAATGGGGAAAGACTGGATTATATACCTTTGCCCTATTTGGATTTAAAAGGAACTTTAGCCAAGTTAGTTTTACAAAAGTGGCAAGAAAAATATATAAGAGTGATAAAGTCAGCTTTTATAAATCGATGAACAAAAATTTAAAGAAAAGAACATTGTTTTAGGGGCTTCAATGTGGGTAAAAATGTGGTGACAACAATAAGCAGACTGAGAGCAAACCATGCAGTTTTTATAGGTCCTATATGAAACAGAGTGGGGTTGTGAGTCCTTCTCCACTTTGCTAACAATGTCAAGAAAATGAGGATTTCAGGCACATTGTCCATGACATGTAGCAAGTATTTACAAGAGAGAAATAAATTTTTCAGCAACATTCTTTAGAGGGCGTCTAAAAAAATCATGATCGTCATAAATTACGCAAACATTGAGCCTAAGATTCAGAAATAGATTTGTTGATTATAGTATGGATTTGCGTAAAAAACATAATTTTAGAAAATGCTTTTAACAAATATTTTATGTGGTTGAAGAGTGTGTCAGTCAGTGTCAGTCTGTCAGTGTTATTTATAGTTCAATTTGCTCTGATATAATGACAATTGAAATATTGTATGTATTTTAAACTACAAAATATTGATTTTTCCCTTTATAGTCAAATCATACTCATTTTTTTATCAATTTATTTCATGTTGTTTATTTTAACAACTGAACAGTAGTTTTTTTTCTTAAAACCTGTTATGTATTTCAGCTCAATGATAGAATAAAAAATCCATTACACTAATAGTATAAAAAGTAAATTCCTTTATGCCCCTATATATTTCCTCCTACCAGGCCTATACTTGCTAAAAAGCTTTAATCTAATCGGCAGTAAAATTCTCTCCGGATATTGCCATGCTTCCTTTTGTGCACATGGCACACTCTCAATGAGATTAGTAACAAGCAAAACCCAGATTAGCTGGAACAAATCCTTTGAATCAATAAAGTAAATATTTACTTTTGATAAGATTAGCATAAAATTTAGAGCTATTTAGTGGCTGTGCTGTATTTTTCTTGGGTGAGTATTTTCTTTGACTAGTACTATATTGCTTTGGAAAAACCTGATTTCAAATATCACCTTTACTTGTACCACTTTTAAGGTAATCTTTTTGGTTTTTCATAAAAAACTAGGACTAATATGCTTAAGAGGACAAACGCTGATTGCTTACCTACCATCTTCCAAAAGAATAGAACTAATAAAAAATTATTGAAGAAATTGGCAAGTTTTTATTTGTTATTTTGAACATATTCTTAGGGTATATTGGGACCAACATTCTCCGTCTGTTGCCCACACAATGAACTCTAAAATTTATGAACTTTTCAACGATGAACACTTTTCATTAGTTTCATAGAATCGCAATACTAATCATCAAGGAATTCTTGGTGAACTTGAAGTGTTAGTAACCAATGAATGGGAAAACATGCCACAAAAATTTGTCTAAAGGTTGATATTACGACGAAAAATCGAATGGAAATAGTAGAGATTGTAGATTGTTGTAGGGGATTATTGCAGTGCGATCTATTGTGCCCCCGGAGCCTTCTCCAATGCACAGCCGGCTTCCAAGCAGTGTTCTCTAGCTACAAACAACACTGCCCATCACCGGAAAGTGTGTTGTAGAGGTTCGTAAGAAAAAAAAAATCAATGGCAGCATGCTGGATTCGAACCCGAAACCTCCAGCGTGCTACCACTGAGCTAATTCCTTCCTTCTCTCTGGGCTTTCGCCAATTATCTAGGAACGGAGACCATAGTTTGTGTACTGTGTTTGTCCTTGTCTGTAAAGTGTAGAGCGTATGTAGTTTAAGTGTATTGTGTATTGTTCTGATGAAGTGCATGGAGAAGCGGTTACTAAGTAACCCGTGGGATCGCTACTCCCCTTGCGGGCACATGGAGACAATAATTAAAGCTAGGGAAGGAAATACGAAGTACTGAAACTCCGGTAAAATGATTTAAATGTATAGACTAAAATTTCTAGCGTTGTAAAAGTTCTCTCGTTTAAAATAAAAATTATTTTCTGGTTAAAACTGAATTTTATTAATACATTTTTATTTTATTTTATTTTATTTTATTTATTTGTTTTTATTGTCTAATATCTTTAAAAATTATTTCCTGTCAAAATAACTTGTTTGGGCATTAATTTTGAATTGCCAGAGTTTATAGTAAGTAAGTTGTTTTGAAAAATTTATTTATATCACAGTTGATTAATGTGGCATTTACCGATTAAAATAAATAACTCAAATTTATTTTTAAATGTCTAAAAAAATATTAAAATTGATTTTTTTTAATCTGTGGAGATTAAAAGTAAATCAGTATAGTCCATCTTTCAATTAATCATCATTCAGTTTTAACTTTGAATGAAATTACTAAAATATCAGAAAACATAATATAATTTTGCTTAACTTTATCCAAATGTTATTCAACCTTTCTTGAAAGTAACCTTCCCCTTTTCCATGGACAAAATTCTTAGAGGTTACCAAACTGCTTTTACCTATTATTATCTTGTTTAAATAGTTTTAACTATTCTCGAAAAACTACTAGTATAATATTTAATGCGAGCTTAAAATATTTTTACAACTCTCGTTCAGGACAAAGTGAGCTCGAATCGGTACCGAGGCATTTTTACTCTGCTGCTTTCTCTTAATATACAGTGCAGAATATGTATCAGTATGTTTCATAATAATGTAATATTGTATAACATAATATTATTCTCAAAGGCTAGACTGTTCTTGATTAATGTAAACTAATTTCCCCTAATAATAAACATAATGTAATTCCATAATATCAAATACTATACTATATAGTATATTATAATACGAATAATAATGTAAAATAAATAATAAATATTATAATAACCTATAATAATGGGGTGTAACAAAAGTCTGTGAGTTTTCTTTGTTCTTTTAATCCTCATCAGCACTTTACCAAAAATGACTTTATTAAACAATACTTTACCAAAAGTTTCTTATTAGATACCCCTTTTACTTTTATGAAATGGCCTAGTTGAATCTAGAATTTCTGGCGATTTTGCTCCACTACTTTAATCAATGTTACTGCCATAAACGCCGCTTCCGAATTTAATGAAATAGAGAGGGAAGGCTCAGTACAAATCACGGGTTGTGCAGATATGGTACAAAATAATTTGAGAGGGTGATATAAGCCAGGAATTGGATTCAGCACATCTGGCGTCACTTATCGAAGTGGATCCTTATACCCGCTTTCAGGTGAATTAGGCGTGTCCCACTCGACCATAAACCGCCATCTATGAGCAGCCGCCATAATAACCACAAGCTGCACGCCAAGTTAAAGTCTATAAACCTTTTCTTCAAACCCAAGTGATTTTCGTTTCATCAAACGAATTATTACTTGCAAAGAAAAGTGGATTTCCTCCGACGACGAGAATAAAAAAAACAATGATTAGACCAGAGCAACCAGCTGTACCATTCCCCGATGAGAAAAATTTGAGAAAAAAATTATGCTGTGCATGTGGGTGGACCTACAAGGGGGTCATCATTTTGAGCTTATTGCCTAACGATCTTGCGATTACATCAATTCTACTCTAGCACCTAGAACGCATATACTCTGTTTTGGCGGCTGCAAAATATCCCTATTGAGTTAATTGAAAAAGTGTACTTCTCATCAAGACAACCAAGGTCGCACCTGTCACGTCAAATGTTATTAGAATCGATTTGAATTTTGAGTTCCTCCCTCCCGTAGCTTACAACCCAGATTACCACTGTTCCATCCACTAACCAGCTGATGCCACTGTTCTGCTCTATCGTTCAATTTTACATGGTAAAATATTTACAAATACGGAGGAGGTGAAAACGCGATTTTTGCGTCCAAAGATAGCTCCAGGTATCGGAAGGACATCGAATTGTTGACACACAGATGGGTTCATGTTGTAGAAAATGATGGCCTGTATTTCGAGGCATCAGATTATTAGGTGAGTAAACAAACCATTTTTGAAAAACCCAGACTGTGTTACACCGTTATACTAATATAAAGTACTATACTAGAATACTAATCTAGAATAGAATAAATAGTACCTGTTAGAAGCGTGTGGAAATTTTTAACGCTACCACTGAAAACGCCCTTAAAAAAAATGTCAACATGTAAACCGTTCGATTTAATTCTACTTTTTGTGACAAGAAGCGATCCTTTCTAGCGCGATAACAGAATTTCAGTCATAGCTGCGACAGCATACCTTCATTTATCACCACATTTTTAGACCGGCAGTGACATTAAGCGCTGGCAATAAAAGATGGTCTAAATTATTTGGTGAAAAATACTGACAAATTGAATTCACTAATTGATTTTGATTTAACCTTAACTCCTGTTTTCTGATTTCAGAGTTTGTTATTATCCTTACCAAATTCTTTCGAAAAAATTTAAATGAAAAAAGTGTACGGACAATGTATCCCCTGAAGATGATGTAGAATGCCCTGTGATCTTTCAGATAGTCTACTTACTGGAAAGAAATCATCTGAATCTCATACAGGATATATATATATCAAAAATGTCTATTAAAAATTTTTCAAAAATTCTTTGTTCGGGAGATATTTCAGATCCTGCGTTTCACAACTCGTAAATAAAAGAACACTTGTTTTTATTTACACACACACAGGTGTGTGCCACCTGGAGCCTTCGCCAATGCACACCCGGCCTCCAAGCAGTGTTCTCTAGCTACAGGCAATAGCTGGAGTTGCAGAGGCTCCTAGGAAGAGAACATCTAAGGGCAGCATGCTGGATTCGAATCCGGGACGTCCGCGTTGTTAGTCCAGCGCGCTACCACTGAGCTAATCCCTTCCTTCACCCTTGGCTTTCGCCAATTAACTAGGGAGGGAGACCTTAATTTGTTTACTGTGTTTGTCTTTGTCTGTAAAGTGTAGAGTGTACGTATGCAGTTTAAGTGTATTGTGTACTGGTACTGTTCTGACGAAGTGCATGGAGTACTGAGCTGTGGTAACCCGTGGGGTCGCTACTCCCCAAGTAACTGCATGCAACAGATACCCCTGCAGGCAGGCATACTGACACTTGTTACTCACTTATTTTTACTGAGTAATAAGAGATTGTAGAAGTAGACGAGCGATAAGCATAATATTATGATAGGGTGACTTCTTATTTTATGCTATTTAGAACAAAGATTTGTGTTATTTTTTATTACTTTGTTCTGTTGATCGTTTAAGACTTGTAATAGATTTTTGTTGTTGTTTGTTCATCTGTTCGTTCAAGACTAATTTAAGACTTTTTTCAGATTCATCTAAAGCCAAGGAGGAATTGGAGTAAGCTTGTTGCTTATAATCTGTCAGCCCATTTGTGCGTTTCATTCTCATGGACATACACACCATTTGTGGCACTGTTTTATGGTAGATGCAGAAAACAGAAATCAGTGACGCTGTAGTTTTTGCTCGAACAAATTCCAAATCTTATTCCCATTATTCATGTAAAAACTATGTTAATTACTCTTCAAATTTGAAAATCATTAATGCTCGTTTATCAGCCAATTAGGTCGCATCTTACTTTTCCTCAAGATGTTTACACTTATTTCGAATATAAAAGTGAAGTGGTATTGACGAAACCCAGTACTCACTCAGGGCATCAGAATGTATAATTTTTTTTTTAAATTCACTTTATTGAATAATGAAAAAAGCGCACACCACTACAGAACTAAAGTGTAAAAATGGAATTTACTAATAAAATTCAAAACAGATCAACAGACTTTATTCTTTTATGGATTAGTGATGAGGATTAGGCTCCTGTTAAATATTTATTATGACACAATTTAATTGCAGGTGATTTTTGAATTCCCATACTTTTATTTAGAAACGAACTGAAGTATTCAGTAACAAGATATAGTATAAAATCTTTTATTTTTAACTCTGTTTACTACATTTAATCATTGAAATGTGAGTATTAATGTGGCTTATCCAACATTAAAGGGAGTTTGTTTATATCTTGAACAAATAAAAAAAGAATGAACAAAGTTTTATGTCATTCTGGTATTCTTTTTATCTAGTAGACTTTACCACTGTCGACCCTTGGAATAAAGGTATTAGACTTCTTGAATTCTCTTTGAAACGACCCTTTTGAATAGGATTGTTTTTCTCTCTAGCAAAGTACTACTTTTTTAATAACAAATTTGCTCCCTTACCACTTTAGATAAAGGTTCTTAAAACTTAAAAGAAAACACTAGCTGATATTATTTTTATTTTATACCATTTAATTTATAATTTACTGGAATTTTTGGAGATAATAAAAAAAATATCTGGTGTGAAACACTCACACAACTTTCTCTTACTCCAGTTCTCAAAATTATTATAATTGTCAAATTTTATAGTTAATGTACCAAACTTAATGAAATTCGTCGAAAACTGAAAAAAAAAACTGTTCAGTAAAAGCGCACTTCCGGTTTACTAATTTTCTTGAAACTCGGAATTTTGGCCATCTTTTTTATTTCTAATTAATTTTGTTTGGATGGTAGAATTGTATAATCAACTATGATAGCACTTAGAGAAAACCATAACCCCAGATCCTCCCCTAAAACTGTCCTTAAATCAATTTTCCCAGAGAAACGTTTCAAGTAAAAGTTGTAGCTCTTTGTATGTGTAGTTGATATACTAAGTTTGAAGAAAATCGTCGGAGCCATTTTTGAGAAAAACGCAAACAAGTAATTTTAAAAAAACTAGTAAAGTGGTACGTCCGGTTGAGGAATTTTGACAGATGACCCACTATCAGATCCCGTGGTGATACCTAAACGGAATATAATGTTTCAACTTTCTACGGTTTTTCGTTTTTGAGCTATGCTGTTCACATATATACACACACACACACAGACCATTTGCTAAAAACCACTTTTTTGGACTCAGGGGATCTTAAAACGGATATTTCCGGTGAAAACTCGATATAGAAAATTTGACACGATTACAATACTTCCTTTTCTTACTAGGAGTACGAGAACGTAATTAGAGAAGATAAAAAATGGTGTGAAACTCTCTTATGACTTTATCTTATTGTAATTATCACAATCTGTTTTTAAACTAAGAATTTTTAACAAAGTATAGTTGCCGTTAGAGATAAATAGTTGCATTAAAACGGAGGAAAGCCATTCGTTATACTATTGGATTTATGACCAGTTATCAGAATGTGGTTACTACAGACCTACTGCTTTATTAACAAATCACCTTAACAGCTTAATATTTATCAAATAACACATTATTGTTCAGTGAAATAAATTACTTTTAGATTCTTTAATGCAGGTTTTTGGATCTTTTATTTGGCAAGGAAAGTTGCTGCATCTCCATTAAATGGGGCTGAATGCGAATTAAATGGATGCTTGTGAGTGGGTGTGTGTGTGTGCACCTGCCTGCGTGAACAAAATTTCTCAAAAATCAAAATTCGCAGTAAGTTCAAACTTAGTAATTCGATAGGTGCCACCGCTACATGCGACAGTAAGGTTTTGATCTAACTCCATCGACCGGAAGTGCGACTTAACTGATTTTTTTTTTTTAACATTTTTTTTAGCGATTTCGCCGAAAATAGCTACAACGATTTTCTTTAAACTTTGTATACTATCTACATACATGAATACCTATCACTTTTATTTGAAATATTTTTCTAGGAAAATTGATTTTCGGGGGAGGGGAGTTCTGTGAGATGATAGAATTGTTTAATAAACTGAAATAGCACTTTATATGAAAACCTAACTCCACCCCTCCACCATAACTGCCCCTTAAATGAATTTTTTCCCAGAGAAACATTTCAAATAAAAGTAAAAGCTCATAGTATGTATACTGGGTATAAGAAAGTTTGAAGAAAATCGTTGGAGCCATTTTTGAGAAAAACGCTTAAACGTAAAAAAAAAAAAAAAAAAAACAGCAAGTAAAGTGGTACTTCCAGTTGAAGAATTTTGACAGATGACCGACCCACTGTCAGATGGAATATCTAATGGAATATCAAGTTTCAACTTTCTATGGTTATTTCGTTTTTAAGATATGCTGTTCACATCAACAAACACACACATACACACATACGAGGTGTGTAAATTAAGTAATGAGACTGATTTTCTAGTGTTCGATCTGGCAACACTGGAGACACCTCTCCAAGGCCAAGAAAAGCAAGAATGTGCAAGTCAAAAATCAAATGCATGCTGATTTTGTGCCTCAATGCCAAATGGTAAACCAACACTTTTACCGAGAAGTTCTTGAGAGACTTCGAAAAAGAGTCATGCGTGTGAGACCAAACATCAAAAACAAGTAGGTGTTGCATCACGACAATGCTCCGTGTCACACCGCGATTTCTATTAATGAGTATTTGGCCAGTAATAACATTCCTGTGGCTCCTCAGCCTCCTTATTCACCCGACTTGAGTCCATGTGACTTTTTTTTTGTTCCCCAAATTGAAAAATCACCTCAAGGGACGTCATTTTGGAACATTGGAGAATATTCAAACAGCCGTAACCGACCAACTGAAGTCTATTCCAGTATCCGAGTTCCAGCACTGCTATGACGAATGGAAGAATCGTCTTCAGCGTTGTGTGGCTTCCCAAGGTAGTTTACTTTGAAGGGGACAATGTTGAATTGTAATTTTATTTGAATAAAAAAAAGATAAAAAATCAGTCTCATTACTTAATTTACACACATCGTAGACCATTTGCTAAAAAACCACTTTTTTGGACTCAGGGAATATCCTCAAAATGGATATTTCCGGTGAAAACTCGTTATCGAAAATTTGACACGATTACAATACTTCCTCTTACTAGGAGTAAGAGAAAGTAAAAAGTAAAAACATTGGCAGATAATTTCTGAGGTAAGATGATCTTATCATTTTTAAATGGTTCCACATCAAAATATTTAAATACGTTGGATTTAAGATTATTCAAGGAGAAAGAATAAATACAGATAAGGAGTAATAAATACACAAATAAAAATTGTTTTTATTGTATTCAGAGAGATAATGTTTGCAACAAACTGATTAGTTATTCTTTTTGTTTATTTTATATAATAAAAACTTTCTAAGGTTTGTATTTATTGTAAATGCTGACCATATTTGGTAATTTACACAGTTCAACATATTTACTAACTAAATGTATATTAATTATGACATTATTTAAATTTAAATATTTATTATAATATTGTATTATATAATGTACTAAATCTTTGGGAAGATGTTTATTATTATAAAGTTTATTGGATGAATGAATAATGATTTTACCTAAAGTCTTTATCTTTATATAATCCCAGGATGCAGTACAACTTGTTATATTATCCGGTTGTAATGTGATACCAATTTCAGCATTCGCTCCGGTAATATTCAATATTAATGGCCCAAGTGCAGCTGGGCATAATCCAACATTTACCTGGAATAAATTCATACTTTAAAAATCAGCTTTTTAAATATTTTGACTTAATGGAAAAGATTTCTTTTGAGATTAATCAAGGTTTTACTCGAAGAGTAAAAAGTTATTGATGAAGAGATTATTAGATTCTATTGATAAGATTATTCCTTCAATTCTACCCTAGTTATAGAAAGAAATAATTTTCCTTGAAAAAAAAACTAGATAATTGGCAACTACTTATATCTTGAGAGTAAAGGTGTATCAACAAATATTATTCTAATATTTTGCTTATTGGAGATATTACCAGCGCCGGCACAAGGCATGGACGAAAGAGCAACCGCGTAAGCCCTCGTGCTAAAAGGGAAACCCAATAGGCAACTAAATCGACACAGAAAAGCTGGACTCAATACTTCTATTAGAAACCGCATCAAGCGTACGTCAAGTACGCATTACACCATTTGTGCTAACGGACTTTAACCATGACAGCAAATATTGCACCAAGAAACTGTCTCTAGCTGCAAGATAAATTCAGTATAAATCCACCCCTCTGAGAGCTAAAAATCAGTTTCTAATCATTTTACTTTAAAGATTAAGAGTCAATCACCAAATCAACTTTGAAGAGCATGTGTCATTCACTAACTTTACTTTAAACAGTATGAGTAAGCAGCAGATCAATTTTGAAGAGCACGAATGAGTTACAGATAAACTTAGTTGAGTAAAGATCAGTCACAACAACAACTTCAGCCTTCAGAGGTTCACTAAGCCATACTAGCTTACCATCATTAGAACAAGTAAGAGTTCTAACTTGTCATACAACTCCTTAGGCAATTTATAGCAGTAATGCTAAACTGTTCCACGCTACCAGCCAAGCTAATCGCTCGGTCATACTAGACTCCATACTCCATACACTCCCTTCACTCCTAAGTATATCACAAAATATAACTTTCTGTTTAAGTGAAATAGCAGGTTTGTGGGTTCTCGTTTCACCATCACCAATACGCTATTTCTCAATCATAAGCTATCTCACATAGCCAGTAGGCTATTACATTATTCAACCATTTATCAAACCATCACCAGCTACCATTACATTTACTAAGAAAGGAAAAACGTTTTTAGAGACTAGAGTAACCGAGAGATGAGAGAAGATGATTGTTGCTTGCTGTTAGCAGGATAAATGTAGAATGTTGTAAAGTTGTTTTTATGAATCGCCATAAAGTGTGATCTGACTATTTACTGGAACTCTTGCTTGTTCTGAGCTATTGTGGCTGGAGTAGTGAACCTTAGAAGGCTGAAATTCATGTAACGACTAATCTTTACTCTTCAATGTTTATCTGGTGACTGACTCGTATTCTTCAAAAATTAATTTGGTGTTTACTCACTCCTAAAGTAAAGTTAGTGGCTGACTGGTTTAGCGGTCAGATGTCGGATATTATTCAATTTCTCCTGCAGCTAGAGATGTGCTGTCTTGGTTGTGAAGCCCATTCACCAATATACTTTTATGTGCGTGACGAAGGATAAAATACGTAGTTGTCGTGCGCTTCGAGCGCGTTAATGGTGCCTGGCGCGGATGCTAATAGAACTATTGAGTACAGCTATTCTTTGGCGAATTAGCTGTGGTTTCATTACAGGGCCCGCACACTGACTAATAAAAAAGGAATATAGAAAAGTAATTGCTAAAAAATTCATAATAATAATGTTCCAGAAACCGAAATTACATTGCTTATTGTAGCCTAGTTCAGGATATTTTATGATATTAGAAATATATTATAATATTTTATGTTGTAGTTTTTCTTTTGATCTCATCGCAAAAAACTTTTAGAAAAGCCTTTTATTTTATCAATGCTCAGCATAGTTGTAACTTTCAACAAGTCATTTTGCTAATTTGTCTAAAGTAATTTCTAATTTGGCTGGGACAGTGTATACAATTCATATTATTTCAATTAAACGTTAATAAACTTACGACTTCAATATGATTGAAAGAGAGATAGGAATCAGTATGGCTTATTTTGTTGTGAACGCAATGCAACTTCGCCCAAATTTTTTGAAACACTACCTTCAATATACAATCATTATACATTGTTGTGCGTTAATTTTCTTTTCACGTTTCCCACATATACATTTTTTATTACAACTTCCCCAAACCCTACAAAGTTGCAATTTTTTTGGGAGCCCTCTAAATTAAACTACGTATTTTAAACCTGTCATCCTACAAACGAATGTACTTCGTATTAAATAATATTATGTTGATATTAGGAAGATATTAATATTATTAAGAAAATTATTACAATAGTAAAAATGACTGAGTGAATATAATACCTATATTAATTTTCAATGAGGGCCGCGCTTACTAGAGCTGGTTATTACCATATATTTTGGATCTTTCAACCAGAAATATCTCTGTACTGATTTTGTTTTATTTATTTTTTTCAGATTTTCGCACAAATCAACTATCTCTGCAGACCCTATGTTTATTAGGTGAATGAAATGGATGTCAGTTAAGTTTGATTCGTATTGTTTGCGTTCGGACACTGCACAATTCCAAGATACTGAAAAAATATAGTCCCCCTACTTCTACTGAATTGTTAAAAGGAGACAAATATTCTCCATCGATATTTGGAATATATATATATTAAATATTAGTTGGGCTAAAAAAAAGAAAACTTATAGTCAATGTTAACCTGACTTTCATCAAAAATTTGAAACACTTACATAAATCATGAAGAATTATTTGGTTAAATTGTTTTTGTAAAATATAAAAACAAAAACTTAAATAAGATAAAAAAAAAAAAAGGAAACTGTTTTTGTAATTCAAGTTACTATTGTTATTTATGATAAAACATAAATAAAATTGATAACTGGCTCAATGTTATCGTATGATTTATTATAAACATTGGATTAAAATGCTGTTTTAATACATAAGATAGGATTATTAAGGATTAAATGTACGACTTTGGACACTTGATAATATTATATTAAAAAATATCAGTTTTAATGGAGTACATAATACAATAGTTTCAGCCATTTGCATGCCAGTAAAAGGGTGAATAAAGTAATAAGCGGCATGATTAGGATTTGTGAGCAGAAGAGATATTAATTTAGCTTTTTCATTTCCAGAGATCCCCAGGGACATTTTATTTAGATAAATGAATAAGTTTTGTATGTTTGGAACATTCTAAAACCAATTTTGAAGATTATGAACTGAATATACCTTAAGCAAACTGAAAAGCTATAAACACTAACTAGAAAATAATGATAATTTCATGAACAGTCCTTTAGTACTAACAATACGAGTATTATCGGTCAATAACAGTCAATACCTAGTTCAAAGTATACCATCTTCAATCTACTCGAACAAATAAGAGGATAACTAACATTATGAGAAATGCTAGATAATATTAAACTATTTATCGCCCTCAATTTCCCTTACAAATATCAATGAATGAAGGTATCCAAGTAATCTGACATATACTTTAATTATATTTATAAAATTATATATTTAATTTTATTTGTAACATAGTTTTATTTAATGCAAGTTTTAAAAATTGTAGCAAAACCACATAAAATTAACAATTACTTATAGGTCGACTAAAATTTTTTTGAACTATGGCAACCGAAGGAACTGCAGCCGACTTTGGTCGAAAGAATACTCTATAGTGCTTTAAGGTTACATACACTACATGGGCAAAATGGAAAGTTCTTGGCATAGTAGTGAAAATGAGTTTTTTTTTTTTTAAATACATTTATTTCCCAATGTGTTCTCCCTCTAGCTCAATATACTTTGTCCAACGTTTCTCCAATAACTGGATTCCATCCCTGAAGTGCGATTTTGGAAGATCTTCAAATATTCATTTACCACTGCTATCACCTCTTCATTTGACCTAAAACGTTTTCCACCCACAAATTTCTCAAGGTTTAGGAATAGATGAAAGTCAGAAAGTACCAAATCTGGCGATTAGGGGGGATGTTTACCAACAATTCATACTTCAAATCCTTCAATTTTTTAAATGCCAAAGCGCCTCTGTGGTGTATAGTCATGGTGAAAGAGGATGTTTTTATTTTGCAAACCAGGCCTTTTCTTTCTAATTTTTCATCTAACTGGTCAAGAGATTCTTCTTAAAAATGGCAGAAACAAATGCAACACCCATCTTGCAGGGGTGCTTTCTCATACTGAGTTCTTCGTGTAAAATATGCCGTATCCTTTCTTCTGAGATGCCTACAGCCTTAGCTATCTCATACACCTTCAATCGTCGATAATCTAGAACCATACTATCGTCTACATCGTCTGTATCGTCTTGATGTTTCCTTCGGTAGTTGCAATTTTTGGTCGTGTTTCACGTGGATCATCTTCACTCGATGTGAGACCAGGTTTAAAGTCAGTTGCCCATTTTTTTTTCCGTTGATAAAGAAGGTGCAGAATCGTTATATACTTTCACCAACTTTGGTTGAATTTCTGATGGCGATAAACTATCTATCGGAAGACGACGAAGAATTTTATGACGGAATGGTATTCAAGTTAATTCATTTTTTATCAAAAATGTACAGCACGCTTACTTTAAAGAGCGGTATAAAACCAACTATTTGTCTGATCAAATTCACATTTTAGGTATTTACTTTTGCAATAAGTGTGCCGACATAACAAAATAGTAATTTCATTTGTAACAGTACCATTTTTGGGCTAGACCGAGAACTTTTCACCTTGCTCTAGTAAGGCATTAAAAAAATGCAATCTTTACAAAGCCATTTTTTTTTTTAAATAAAAAAAGGCTAAATATAAAATAAATAAACCAAGCTAGAATAAATCCTAACCGCGCCCAAAATAGTAAGCAAACAAGGAACCATCCCAACCTTATCTGTTGCAATGCCTTTGCTTCACATACTCATTGCGGGGGTGAAGATATTTTAGCTGATCTGTGGAAAAATATGAGATAAAACCAATAGTACTTTGGTGTGCTTTCATTTTTTAACAATATGTAAAAAATACATATATATATATATTCTAGTTTAACACAATCTTAATAGTTCTTGTAAATGACCACAATAACTGAAAAATCGAATTAAACTTTATGATTCATTAAATCCAATTTTTCTTGTATTCTGTAGCCTTCAGGTAACACCAAAAAACGACCCAAAAACTTCACCAATCGAATCCAAAACACAGTTTGAGGATAATTAGAAATAGAAGCAGAAATGCTTTTCGAGTAATAATGACTTCCCAATGTTTATTTCTGTCAATTCAAAAAACTTAGAGAGAATGTCTGTAAATTAAATTCCCACCGTTTCTATCCACTTTCTCTTATTGTCAGTGGCGGCTACTAATTAAATAAAAAGTAACAAATTTTCATATTTTTATTTTATTTCATATTTCAATTTAAAAAAAATATATTTTCATTTTTATATTAGTTTCAAACATTAATCACAGTGAAAATTGTATATGTTGCCTGACTTATATAATTGTTTAATATCAAATCAAATTCATGTATGATGGGGGAAAAAAATATTAAATTTGTTAATCAAATCGGACAATCAAACATAAAAGAATAGGAAGTATATCACTATAGCGACTCACTTTAATGTGTTTGTTTAATGAATTGTGCACTGTACTGAATTGTAATAATACATATACATACCAGGAGTTCTATAAAATGTAGGAAGTTGGAGTCTTACAGTTCGGCGTCGCTCTAAAGATTTAATAAATCTATATGTATACATTTCTTTGTGTTAGTATAGAAATGTGTATATTTCTTATATTCTTATTAACTTTTTTAAAATAACAATGGGACTTACTAGTGCGTAGTTCATTGAACGAACTTCCCTATATTACCCGAAGATATTTGCACATTCCACATTACACTGTAACGGCGCTGTTCATATTCGATTTTTTTGTGATGTGTGGATTTTTATATATTATATTCATAATTTATATATTATTATTTTTATATTTATAAAAATTTGATGTTGTTATTGGTACTTAAGACATTCACTAAGATATATGGACCCAGCAAAGAATTGATGCTAACTCATTGACATTTCCTTTGAACCGAAACACTTTATTTAGATTTATAAAAATTTCCATTAAGTTAACCACTTAATTTTCGTATTCAAATGGTACACTTCTTTTTTTCCAAGTTCTTGTCTGGGTGCCCAGCGACCGATTTATTGTTAATTTAACATATTAAATTGTAGGAGAGAGATACAAGTTTTTACCTGGTTCCTGGCGTACTTCATGATTTCTATCTAGCTAAGCTGCTAATAATGGTAGGTAATGTAAGTAGTTTAAAAAAATAAATGTTGAACCCCCCCCCCACATATCCAAGTCAGCAGCCGCCACTGCTTATGGCTATAAGAGAAAGTATTGCAACCGTGTCAAATTTTCAATATTAGGAATTATCACTGGCAAAATAAGTTTTTTTTGTTTGTTTTTTTTAATTTAAGGCTCGTCAACATGTATGGTCATTGGCGCCCGGAGCCTTCTCAGGGCACTGCCGGCCTCTGGGACAGTGTTCTCTCGTTGCAGACAACACTGTCCATCACCGGACAGTGAGCTGAAGAGGCTCCTAGGAAGAAAAAAATCTAAGATTAGCACAGCTGGACTCAAACCCGGGTTCTCCGGTGTGTGGAAGTCCAGTACGTTGACCACTTAGCTATTCCCTTCCCTACGTTTTAAGGTCTCCCGACTTCGAAAAACTGGTCTGTGTGAAACTAGTGGTCAGCATAACTTAAATAATTGGAAAATTGCAGAAAACCCAACTTGATATTTCGTTTAAGTTCCACCCAGAGAATATGACAGTAATGTTTTGGACAAAATCGGCGTACCGGAAGCATCACTTTACAGAACATGGATTTTTTCAGTTTCCTAGATTTTCTCAAAAAAAAAAAAAAAAAAAAAGGCACCAATCATTTTCTTTAAAGTTTACAAAGATATCAACTACACATAATATAAAGAAATACAACTTTTATTTGAAACATTTCTCCTGGGGAAAATTCATTTGAGAGTTTTATTTTGGGGGTGGGAGGAGAGATGGGATCACGCTTTTCTCTAATGTATTATCTTTGCTTATGATACAATTCTATTCTATTTATCATTTAAATAATATTAATCAGAATTAAATATGTTGCCGGAAATTGCGAGTTTGAAAAAATCGATTAATCAAAAGTGTATTGTATGTTTACTGAACAGTTTTTTTTTTTTAAGTTTTCCACGATTTTCATCATAAATAAACCGACGGATTTCATTAAAACTGGATTACCAACTTTATACAAAGAGATCTATCACATTATTGGAAACTTTACCGAGGAAATATTTATTTAAGGGGAAGGGGGGATTTTGATGTCGGGGAGATTATGCTTTCCTCCAAAATGTCTTTTTATAAAGTTTTAGATTCTCCCATTAATGATAAATTGACAGCATCCAAACATCTAGTAAAACGGATATAATATATTTAGAGAATTAGTCAATTATAACTATGTAAATTGCATTAACAGAGGGGCGTATGAGTTATTTACAAAGATTTTTTTTTCCTTTTATTTTTACTTTCACTTAGTAAAAATCGATATCGAGTTTTCACCGGAAATATCCGTTTTGAGGTCCCCTGAGTCCAAAAACGTTGTTTTTAGCAAATCGTCTGTGTGTGTGTGTGCGTGTATATATGTATGTGAACAGCATAGCTCAAAAATCGTAGAAAAACCGTAGAAAGTTGAAACTTGATATTCCGTTCAGGTAACCAATGGGATCTGACACTACGTTATCTGTTAAAATTCCCCAACCGGAAGTACAACTTTACAAATTAGTTTTTTGCGTTTTCGCAATTTTCTCAAAAATGGCTCCGACAATTTTCTTTAAACATGGTGTATCAACTACATATACAAAGAGCTACAACTTTTATTTAAATCATTTCTCCGGGAAAATTCATTTAAGGGCACTTCCCGGAGAGAGGTGGGGTTAGGTTTTCATCTTAACTGCTATTTCAGTTTAATAGTCAATTCTGCCTTCTTAATAATGTTGATAAGAATTATATATGTTGTTGAAATTCCGAGTTTGAAAAAAATCGGATAACCGGAAGTGCTTAATTTTAACACTTTACTAAATGATTTCTTCACTTTTTCAAAAACGGCTACGACGATTTTCTTGAAACTTCGTATATAAACTACACATGCAACGATCTACATCTTTTATTTAAAACAATTCTCAGGGAAAATTCATTTAAGGGAACTTTTAGAGGTGGGGTGGGGTTACAGCCCCTTCCTCTAAATTGCTATCATAGTTGATTATACAATTCTATAATCCAAACAAAATTAATTATAAATAAATAGATGGCCAAAATTCCGAATTTCAAGGAAATTAGTAAACCGGGAGTGCGCTTTTACTGAACTGTTTTTTTTCAATTTTCGACGAATTTCATTACATTTGGTACACAAAGTATAACATTTGTCAATTATAATTTTGAGAACTAGAGTAAGAGAAAGTTGTGTGAGTGTTTCGCACCAGATTTTTTTATATAAGACCAAAGCCAAAGTGATTTTTTTTGGATACTATTTGGAAAAATTTAATATTTCAAATTATTAAAAATAAGGTTAAGAAACAATTCAAAAATGTATAAAAAATTCAAGTTTTAATGACTTACTTTCATATCTTCAAGACCAATATTCATTTTAACTTTTAGAAAAGCATTGTTAGTCCAAATTTCGCTGTCACCGGTTCTATAGATAGTGCTTAGATTGTTAAGCATTACACCAATAAATACTGGTACCCCTGGTAGACCAAAATCTGGCAACAATGTCTTCTCTAATTTATTATCCTCTAGATAATTTCTTAAATCGTTTAATATTTTATCCATAAATAGATTAATATTATGACGGGTTGAAGAAACTGAAGTAATTAAGCCAATATTAGCTAGTAGAAAGACAACTTTTGGAATAAACATAATGACTGTTCGTGTGAATCGTAAAGATCTTTAGGACGTAAACAAAAACAAAAAAAATCACAACACTTCACCGAATTATATTGAAACTGAAATAAATACAAGATAATAACGGCATTTATCTCTTTCGATGGTGCAATTTTGAAGATTTAAAAGAATGTTATTTTAAATATTTTTTTTAATGAAGATTATTTTTAATCATGTCTTATCAGTAGAAAATACTCATGTAATAGAAAGTACATTTTAATCCATCGCGGAGGTTATGAAAGGTTATGATAGGCTAAAACTTTGCTCCAACAACTTTTATTTATTCTGTTTATATTTGTGTTGGTTTATATTATTTTGTTTAATTATTTTATCATTAGAAATAAGTGATAAAGTTTTAAATTTCATTTTAACATAGTAAACACAAGTTGACTATTGAAGGAAGTGCAATTAAAAAAACTATACGCAAGTATTAAATCTAGGTTAAATTTTGTTAATCTTTTAAAAAGAATTGAGAGAAGAATTTATAACAATTAATTTTTAGTGTAAAACTGGATATTAATTTTTTATTAAATATATTACTTCTCAATTACTATGGGTCTAAGTGAAAATGATAAACCTGGGATTTATTCTTCAGGAGAAGAATCTACAGTGTTAAACGCACTAAAGAGGCGGCAAATTTGTCTTCTAACAAACAAAAAGGAAAAAAAAAAACGAATTGTGCCGTCAGCTCTTCCAGAGCTTTTGTGTTATCAAAAGTCAGCACTAATTAAAGTTAATACATTTCATGAAAGTAATTTAAATGAAAATCAAAATAGTTTACCAACATCAAAAAATATTATTCCACAAAATTCAGATCAAACACAATTACTATAGCAACCTTCTCAGATGCAAATACAATATATATCTGATTTTGCAACACATAATTTAATTTACTGCATGAAGTTAATGAACCATCAGATAACACAAAGGAACCCAAACCACCTCCAATATAACACATAAATTACAAATTTTGTTGCTTTCAACAATAATTTAAAAGCAATTATTGACCAAGAAGCATTCACATGTAAAACACGTCTAGATATTATTTTTTATCTCTACTAAAACCATATATGCTATAGAACTGTAATTCGTTTCCTCCAGCAAGCAAATACGGAATATCATTCGTATCAACTGAAGCAAGATAAAGCTTTTAGAGTGGTTCTGAGGAACCTACATTCAACAATTCCTCCTGAAGAAATTGAAAACGTACTGGAACTAAAAGGTTTCAGAGTCAGGCGTGTCTCAAACATAAGACAGACATCCCATTCAAAAAAATTCATTTCCTCTTTTTTTTTCTAGATCTGGAGCCAGACGCGAAAAATAAAGATATTTTTCAAGTAAAACACATACTCAACACCATTATAAGGGTTGAAGAACCACATAAGACAAATGAAATATGCAATGTAAGAGGTGCCAGCAATATGGGTACACAAAGGGATATTGCCAGGTTTCTCCAAGATGTGTCAAGTGTACAGGCTCACACTTATGGAACCAGTGCATAAAGCCTTCAAATACTCCTGCGGTTTGTGCTCTTTGTGGTGGAGAACAGTGATACCTTTAAAGGATGCGATGTATACAAAATGCCGCGGTTTCAAAGAGAAGAAAGACAGCGAGCCAGACAAGCCATTCGTCCTTCAGCACCAGTACCTCTTATGTCATCCTTTCCGACAATCCAAGAAACTCATCAGAGCCGCCGAAGTACAATTCTCACTGCTCAGCCAGCAACTCAACCTGCTCAACAAGCTGTTCCGCAGACTCAACTTAGAAGATTTCCATCAACCTGTTCACAGATCACAAGGTCCATTCCTTCACAGCCTACTCCTTTCAATGCTAAACTGAAACTCTTTCTGGAACCCTACCACTTAATCAACCTTCTTTAGATATAAACTCGCTTTTAAACTCCTTTTTTAGCAAAATAGAATCCCTTTTCACCCCTCTACTTCCTGAAATACCCTAATTGGCGAGCTTCTTCCCTGACTTACGAAATGAATCGCCTTAACCATCCATTAACTATCCTGCTTTGAAACGCTAATGGACTGACTGCTCACAAAAACGAATTT
>JAAEAF010009535.1:0-12940 GCA_011037195.1 Triatoma infestans
CGGTCGAGAAGAATCTTCCATAATTGTATTAACAAAAATTAGAGAAAAAATATATGAGTGTTTCACACCAGATTTTTATTTATTTCATATATAACCAAGATGCCCCAGATGAATTCAGGAAGATAATAATTATTAATTTAATAATATTTACGTAATAAAACAAGCGTAGTTATATAAATATAGGTTGGACAATAAAAAAAGGTATAAGAAATGCATACAAATTTGCTTATATTTTAAAATAGCGAGTGATCCAATATTTAATAGCTTACAGGAAATATAACTGTAAAGTGCAATATCATGTAAACAGGTCATGTCCCTGCAGTATATTTTTTTTTATATAATATTTTGATACCTTAAAGGTGAGAAAATTCTCAACACATTTTTTTTGTAGGAATGTGAATAAATAAGAAAGATTATCAGGATTTTGTCTTGGAAAAATAATTTAAGGCCCTAGAATGATTGGAATTTTAATTATATTTAGAATTAAAATACTGGTATGAGGGGAAAAACTGGTATGATATACTAACACGATTTTTAGTGCAGTAAACAGTAGTACATCAATAGACAAGTATTTTTTTTTTTTAAATTAAGGCGCGTCAACATCTATGGTCATTGGCGCTCAGACACTTCTCAGTGCACTGCCGGCCTCCGGACAGTGTTCTCTCTCGTTACAGACAACACTGTCCATCACTGGACAGTGAGCTATACAGGATCATAGGAAGAAATAATCTCAGGGTAGCACAGCTGAACTCGAACCCAGGTCCTCCGCATGGGAGTCCAGTGCGCTTCCCTGTAAGTATTCTTTAAACTTGGACATTTTTACTTAGCCCTACATAAGTACATAGGTGGGGCGGGTACGTGTATCTACTAAGGCAGTTAATAGTTGAAGTGATTAAACTGAAATCCAAAAGAAAGTGCCCATTGACATCGAACAAATCTGCATAACATTTGAAATTTGTCGCACATTCCTCAGAAAAGTCTAATATCAGTTTTTTCGGAAAAATATTTCAAATAAAGGTGGATAGATGTATATTCGTGCAAACGGAACTACCTCCTCCCGCGACTTTCCAACTGAGATTGATGCCTGGGCATGCAGGGATTGAGGGCAATGAGATAGTGATCAAATGGCCCCAGGAAAGGGGGCAAACATTTTGTTCTGTGGCTCAGAGACTGTCCTGGGGATAACCAATGGATCGGTCCGTGCAGCATCGGGGATTGGCTCCGAAGAGCATGAGCAATGCACAGTAAAAGGATGTTGCCAAAACTGTGTAAAAGTGGCACTAATGTACACCTACCCTTAGCCTGGGTAGGAACCAGATCTTTCTAGTCAGAGGCTACTTACAAGTCACGGTAGGTTCAGGAAACATCTAATAAGGTGGGGCTAATAAGCTCGGAACTATTGTGCAGACTGTGTTAGGATGAGGAGAAGGAGGAGAAGACGGGGGGAGCCCAGGTGCCACACACAGCAAAAGGATGATGCCAGGGCTGCGTAAGCGAAGGACCCAAATGGCCTTTAGTCTGAGTAGGAGCCAGATTTCGGTGGTGACGGGACTACTTACGTGTCATGGCAGGTTCAGGAAGCATCAGCAGAAAGTAGGGCTCATCAGCGTGGAACCCTTGTGCAGATTATGTCAGGAGGAGGAGGAAACGGCCTACTACCTGCTATCTGATAGCGTGGCAGTAACTAAACTGCGATACGAAACCATTGGTACTCTGCGATCTGGAGAGATGGTAACGCAAAAAGATTTAGTGGTGAAAGCCCTTTAATTCCTTAGGAGAAGTTGGTTCACATACTAGGCCATCGGGGATGGCACAATAAGCCTATGATGGCTACGCTGCCAGGGTATAGCCCACTCGAGGTTTCAATCTAATATCTGTGCAAATAGCATCCCAACTTTAAAGCTAATAATAAAACATTTAGAAGAGTCGAACATCAAGTAGCTGGATTTTGACCGGAAAACTTTATTCTCAGATGCAGTGTTGATATCTGAATGGAATATTGAGTTTGAGCTTCTTAAGATTTTTCGTTTTTGAATTAAATTATTCGAAACCACATATACACACACACACATATATCTAGTGTGTGTATTGCAATAATAGGCGATAATGGTGGCATATGGTGATCGTAAACAAAGACGGTGTTATGGAGGAATGAAAGAAATGAATAAAGAGATTAGGAGTTTATACTGGGTTAGCGAATAGTGATATCTTGATTTATTGCTGGTTAACTCTTGTTCATACTTGATTCTTATGTATGCTTGTACCCTTGCTTGTGCTTCGTTGTTTAAGACTTGCTTATTGACTGACTTATTTAAGACTTCTTAAAAACTTGTTGAAGACTTAAAGACTGATATAACTTGTTTCATTTGGCAGTTGAGAACTGACCTTAAGCTCCTAATTTAACTTCTTTTTTTCTAACACTAAAATCTGATGTTGAAACAATCACACAACTTTAACTTACTCCAAATTAATATAATTAATTTAACAAATTTTACTTAAAAATGTTTACAATGCTTACAATGTTTAGTTGGGGCTAGCCATAACAAATGATAATAGAGGCTAAGCCCATGTATACTTGAGCGGGCTTGTGTGAAGCGCTTTCTATCAGAACAAAACCAAAACTCACAGATCCCCAAAATTCCTCTAGAAACAATTTGTTTTTTCCGGAGAAAGAATTTAAAAAAAAAAAAAAAGAAAGAATTTTTGATAAAAAAAAAATGTATTACATTATATACTCTTTACTCATTTCCTTCATTCTTCCGTAATACCGTCATTATTTACGATCACCATATGCCATCATTAATGCCTATGAGTGTGTAAACTAAATTTGCTCTGTGCAAGTCTGTGTTATCACACTGTGTGACAAACGCATCCTGAAGATGGGCGAACGCCCGAAACCGGTCGATGACCACACAAAGAAGCACGCTATCACGGAAAATGTCTCTGATACTTAACATTTTTATTTGAAACATTATCCTGGGGAAATTGCATTACTGGATGCTTCTTAGAAAACAGTAGCTCCACCTCTAAAGTACCACTTCGATACAATTCCACCTTTGCGTCCTACAAAATACTAATATATATTAAACGCATTGATAGAATTATAAATTTGAAGAAAATCGGTTAACCGGAAGTGCGTTTTACAGAATAGATTATTAAGTTTTATGGATATATAACGATTTTGTTGTGGTTGGTTCCGCAGAGCTGGAAAGCATCAGAGATATTTACCATGATAGCCTGCTTCTTTTTGTGGTCATCGACTAGTTTTGGGTGTTCGCCCATCATCAAGATGCTTTTTATCAAACACTGTGATAACATAGATTTGCACAGAGCGAATTTAATTGATACACTGGTTTTAAAAATATTTCTGTTAGGACCTAACCAGGTTAAGAGGGGTGTTGGTACTTGAGTGGGAAAACACATGTTTCGGTCTTTAAAGGGGCATATTGTTTCCTTTAAAAATGGAAACATCCAACAAGTGGGGATGTGTAACTTAAACTACCCATACTTACTGGACTACTATTTTATTTATTTATTTATAACAGAGCGAAATAACACTGTGTCGTGCCATGGGCTGCTGTGAAATAGTTTACAGAATATCAAATTGTAGCAATTGTTGGCCGTTAGAAATGATCACAAGAAAACACCCAAATTTTTACACTGACAAGAAATCATAAAATACGAGCTGAATGATCGGATAAAAGGTCCTAACAAAAACATTTTTAAAACCAGTGTATCAACTAAATTTGCTTTTTTGCAAGTCTATGTTATCACACTGTTTTTACAAAAAGCGTCCTGTGATGGCCGAACGCCCGATACCGGTCTATGACCACAAAAAAAAGCAAGCTATCACGAAAAATATCTCTGATACAACAATTTTCTTTGAACTTGGAATCCCTCAAAAGTCGCACTTCCGGTTGATAGATTTTTGGCCCAAAACTTTCCAGTCAAGATTGTACAGTAGTAGTACGTACCTAAACGGAATGCCAAGTTTAACTTCCTGTGATTTTTCTTTTTCGAGATAATTTGTTCACACACAGACACATGCGCACATACAGTCTATTCGCTAATTACATTTTTTCGTTTTTTTGGAAATATGTATTTCCGGTTAAAACTGAGTTACAAAAACTTGACACGTTCTCTTACTTGGTGTAAGAGAATGTAAAATATTCCAGATTATTTAGCGACAGTTTTAGACGAAGCTTGTTGCTTATTAATTTCACTACCCATTCGAGCGTTTTATTCCACTATTAGACGTGACAGATGCGGTCAGTTCAGAACATCTGTGGCGTGGCGTTGCTGGAAACTGTGCCAACAATGGAAACGGCAGTGCCATTGTGATGTGATATTATATATATGTATATTTATTTCTATTACAGTCTGTATGTGTTGATTTATAGTTTCCTTTGTAATTTCTGATATTATGTTTCTAAAAGGCACGGATTAATAGTTGTTTGGAAATGTAATTTCTCAGAAAAACAAGTAAAAAATTAAAACCATTAAAAAATCTGTTAGGAAATTCTCACTGCATTATACTGTATTAATAGTAAATCTAAAAAATTAATAAATTTTTTTCTTTAAATTAGAAAGGTTTATTCAGTTGAATAAATATAAAGGCGGGGAATACATGTTACCTCCCCATGGCAGATAGTACTTAAAGTGATCATATTTATACACCTGTTAAGCAATTGAAATCTAACTTCACTTCAGATACCTCAGAACCCCTTCCAAAATGTTTCAATTAAAAGGTGATACATTTATATTTGGGTCATTAACTACTCAAATTTACAGAAAATCGTTGTAGTCGGTTTCAAGATAATTACAACAACAACAAAAAAAAAAGTAGAAAGTAACACTTCTGGTTAACACTTTTCTTCGAATTTGGAATTCTGGCAATGCTTTTAATATACCATAATATTATGAAGATGGTAGAATCATATATTGTACTAAAAAAGCGCATTAGAAGGAAAACATAACTTTGTTTAGACCCTGGAATAACCCCCTAACAAAAAAAAAAAAATCAATATATCTAAGAAGCGTATTAAATAAAAGCGAAAGGCATTTATGTGTCTATCGTATACGAAGTTTAAAGAAATGCATTGGTGCCATTTTGGAGAAAAAAAAAACACGCGGAAAAGTGAAAAAATTCATTAATTAAAATTGCAGTAACAGTTGATGTATTTGGATCAAAAAGATCGTCGTAATCAGATACAGTGGTGGAATGTTGTGGTTGGTTCCGCAGAGCTGGAAAGCATCAAGAGATATTTTCCGTGATAAGCCTGCTTCTTTTTGTGGTCTTCGGGCGTTCGCCCATCATCAGGATGCATTTGTCAAACAGTGTGATAACATAGATTTGCACAGAGCAAATTCAGTTTACACACTCAGTTAAAAAAAAAAAAAAATTATGGTTATTGACAATAATAATTAGTGATGATGTTTACTTACTCTAATTGCTGCAGGGTAAGTTTTCGAAATTAATTTTTACCGGAAATACACGTAGTGAGGTCCCCTGAGTCCCAAAAAAGTTGTTTTTATAAAATTGTGTGTGTCTAGCAGGACTCTCAGACTTGATGAAAATCTCAGGTACCTCAATACTGAGTGTGTAAACTGAATTTGCTCTGTGCAAGTCTGTCTTAACATACTGTTCGATGACCTTAAAAAAAAAAAGCAGGCTATCACGAAAAATATCTCTGATAAAGTGATGGAACCTATGTTAAAGAACATCAAGTCTGAGAGTTCTGCCTCACACACACACAAATTTAGGCAATTTTATAAAAACAATTTTTTTTTGGACTCAGAGGACCTCACTACATGTATTTCCGGTGAAAAATTAATTTCGGAAACTTGACCCTGTAGCAATAAGTAAAACTAAACAGCATCACTAATTATCATTGTCAATAACCATGAAATCGATTTTTTTTTTTAACCTTAGAACAAATTAGAACAATACATTTCTTGAAAGAAATATAAATAATTGTTATAGTAGAAAGATAGAAGGGCCAATGGTGTAAAAGAGAGGTGTTAAAGCTAAGATAAGAAAGTTACATAAAGTTTTAACTTTAGTCTCATTGCCCCGATATCTGCAAGTCTTTGTCGTTTAGGGTTTCGATTTATTTTAAATGGATAAATGTATTGTAAATACATTTCCTTTAGTTGCTACTATTTTCATTGTAGTCGCCGCTTTAATAGCATTTTCTTCTAGACAGTAATAGGACATTATTTTTTTCTCTTCCTTTTTAATCTCTCTTCCGTCCAATTTGTTTCAAAACAAAAGATATTTTATATATTATGTAACTTTCTGATACATGTGGTATGGTCGAATAAACATGTATTTATTTACTATTTAATTTGAGCGTTTTCCAATATCTTTCTAAAATAGAAAAACTCAATACTCTCTTGTAAATTAATATTTCTTGATGATAACTGACCTAGATTTGGGAAACGCTCATTTTTCGGTCTTCCTTCTTTGTAATAGTATTTGTAACGGTATTTTAAAGTTAAACTTAAATCAGATATTACTCAAAAAGTGCCTAAAAGCAATGTTCCTGGACAAATGTTTCTTCTAAGTCTAGAACAAAATTTGATCTTGGGATTTGCGATTTTAAGTCGGTCTGAAAAATAATCAATTTAACATATTTAAACGAATTTTTGGCTACAAAAAGGTATCTTCCTTTTATGTGAGACTGTAATGTTTGTCGAAAACTTTCTCCAAGAATTTTCTTCTAGTCCGATCATACGCGTTATACAGGAAATGAGACACATATTTGTAAGGGTTCCAAACATGGGCACCAGTTTTACAGCATTTCTGTTTGATGGCTGCCGGCAGTCTAAAAATGCTAATTAAATGTCCGGGAGAGTTGATAATGAGATGTTGGTGGGTCTTTTTACGGACTTCGTTTAGGCATTTGATTTGGATCCATTACTGGGGTATTGTGGTTTAAGGAGATATTTCTGGAACATATCGTTTCTATACATGCACCTAATCGTAGTATTCATCTCTATGGGTGAGCTCGATAGGCAGTCGATAGACTAAAATGCTGATGTAAGATCCGAACATTAATGTTTAGTACAACATACACCTCAGTTATCTGTAATGTACAAAATGCTAATAAATATCCTGTTTTGACCAAAACACATCTCAAAAATTTATATTAGTACAACATACACCTCAGTAATGTGTAATGTACAAAACACTACTACTGTGTCTTTCGGCTGTGTCTTTCAAGGTTCTGTCTCAGTTACTTGGTTGGATTCTCACAAGTTGTAAGAAGTCATCTCTCAAGTCAGTGCTCAAATCAGACCCTATTTGTAGAATTTCTGAGACAGGGAAGAAACACATATCCATCTGTCTAAAGATTGAGAAAGGATTGTTTGGGCTGTGAAGAGATTAAGATTCATGTGGAAGATGTATGTGGAAGAGCATAGGCTGATTCCCCTTAAGATTATTGTCCGAGAAATATGGACAATAAAAATTAAGTTTTGTTCTGTAGTTTTATTCTAGACCAGACCTATTGTAATTCAATTTAGACTGACGGCTCTATGAGCCCACACAGCCAACAAAAAGAAACACGCTACGACGAATTAATAATCATAATCTTCCAGGTTTCCGCGAGCATTGGCAAGTATAAAACACATAGGTCTTCGAGTTGATACCGTGTCAGTGGTTGGTTGTAAACCGATGTTTCGCCCATATTACAATAGACTTTTTTAGGGTAGTGTCGCCTCTAAAGCTGAAAAACTCTGGCAATGTTGACAGTGTGACAGTGTGGTGTGTGCCAGTGTTGTTTCAGCTTTAGAGGCGATACTACCCTGAAGAAGCCTATTGCAATATGGGTGGAAGTGTTTACAACAAAGCAGTGACGCTCGTCTCAACTCGAAGACCTGTGTTTTAAATAATAATCATATTCCCTTTATGAAAGAGCTGTAGTTAATTTTCAGTCATTTTAAGAGACTTTTTATCTACATTTACGTTCATTTCTGTCAAAAAAAGTTGAATTAGCTTTCTAATGCAAACAAACAACTTTTGGATCTTGAACTGTTACCTTTAAGTGTTTGTTATTGCACAGTTATTTCTTCTGAATTAAGTTATAGAAAAATAAAATCGATTTCCTACAATGTAATATATCGATAATAACCGCGAAATATTTCATGATTTTAAAAATTCCTTCAACAAGCAAATTGTAATAATATTATTTGTTATTAAATTACAGAAAATTGCACAATATTACTTCACTTCAACTAACTACAGTTTCAACTGAGATACTTCTTTTTTTTCTATAGTACTATAATCATTTAAAAAGCTTGGTATGCAAGTTAACTTGTAACCAGCTTTTATCGCTAATGCATAATTCTTATACAACCTCACTTACATTTTTTAGAAAATCATTATTGATGTAATCAAAACATTTTGTTTTGTGATCCAATGAAATGTTTTTTTCTTCTTTGCTTTAACTTATTTTAAAATTAAATGCAGTTGGAAAAAACGTGCCATAATTATCATCGTCATCATCACCAACATCATTATCTAGCGGCTGTATAATATTATTGAATCTCCTGGCTTCCCTAATCAGTTTCTGCCAGTCAGATCTATATCAGCTAGTATTCCAAGATGTTCTTGGCATCAACATACTAAATAGTCTGATCATTGCTACCAATTTAGCAATCTTTTAATCTTCTTGTTCAACTGCGCAGGCATTTTTTTCATTTTGATGATTAACATGTACCAACAAGCAATCGGAGACCTTTTCCGCCTTTTTTGTTTACTTACTCTAAAATTTTCATAATTGAATTTATAGGAAATACATATTTTGGTCCCCAGAGTACGAAGAACGTTTTTTTTTTACATATATGGGCGAATAGGATAGCTCCAAAACAAACAAATCACAAGAACCAGACAATTCAAGTTCCGTTTAGGAATCATCTTGGATTGTTTGTGACACGAAGATTTCGAACAAAATCAGTCCAACGGAAGTGTGTAAAATTAAAAGCAACATCTCTCGCTCAGTTGCTATACCCACTTGTGCTCATGTGAGCAAATCTGAACTCGAATGTATAAAAGTGGCACTTTTCATTCTCTTGCCAAAATAAATATTGCTTCTTGTGAGAGATTGGGCGGATTTTCTCGAATTCAATGGATATTCTTAATTCTGGTAAACTAACTATACATATAATAGGCCTAATTATTTTTTATTTGAACATTTTTTCCAGGTAAATAGATTTTAAGATTGCTCTAGAAGAGCAGCTATATAAACTACGTTAAGTTTCGTGGTAAACTGCTTTCGTTGTTTTTTTTTCTTTTTTTGCATCGACAGACGAGATCATAAAAGCTGCTCCACTCACCCACTTCCGTTGTTAACTAATTGTAAAATGTTAAATGCGTTGCTAAAATTTCGAGTTTCAAAAAAAAATCGATTAAACGGAAATTCAATTTTACTATTTTTACTTTCTCTTACTACTAGTTAGAGAAAGTATTGTAATCGCGTCAGATTTTCGATATTGAGTTTTCACAGGAAATATCCGTTTTGAGGTCCCCTGAGTCCAAAAAAGTGGTGTTTAGCAAATGGTGTGTGTGTGTGTGTGTGTGTGTGTGTGTGTGTGTGTATGAATGTGAACAGCATAGCTCAAAAACGAAAAATCGTAGAATGTTGAAACTTGATATTGCGTTTAGGTATCACCTTGGCGTCAGACGGTGGGTCATCTGTCAAAATTCCTCAACCGGAAGTACCACTTTACTTGTTTTTTTATTTGCTTTTTTGCGTTTTTTTTCAAAAATGACTCCGAAGATTTTCTTCAAACTTGGTATTTCAACTACACATACAAAGAGCTACAACTTTTATTTGAAATGTTTCTCTGGGAAAATTCATTTAAGGGCAATTATGGTGGAAGGGTGGGGTTAGGTTTTCATCTAAAGTGCTATTTCAGTTTATTAGACAATTCTGTCATCTAAGTAATGTTAATTAGAATTGAATATATGGTTGAAATTCTGAGTTTCCAAAAAATCGGATAAGCAGAAGTGCGTTTACATTACCACTTTACTAAAAGGTTTTTTTCACTTTTTCGCGATTTTCTCAAAAATGGCTCGGACGATTTTCTTGAAACTTCTTATATAAACTAAGCATACAAAGAGTACAACTTTTATTTAAAACATTTCTCTGGGAAAATGCATTTAAGTGCACTTTTGGAGGAAGGGTGGGGTTATGTTTTTTTTTAAAGTGCTATCATAGTTGATTATACAATTCTATCATCCAAATAAAATTAATTAGAAATAAATAGGTGGCTAAAATTTCCGAGTTTCAAGAAAATTAGTAAACCAGAAGTGCGCTTTTACTGGACAGTTTTTTTCAATTTTCGACGAATTTTCATTAAATTTGGTACACAAACTATAAAATTTGTCAATCATTTTGTCAAGTCATTATTTTGAGAACTGGAGTAAGAGAAAGTTGTGTGAGTGTCTCACACCAGAATTTTTTTTAAAGTTTTTCCGTGCTTTTCTTTGAATTTCGTTCACTAACTATTCATTTATCGATCACTACAATCAGATAAACTCATTTCCTGTAAAAATTATTTACTGCCCCAAAAGTCCTGTTATCAGTATCTAGTACGCAACCATTATTTATATAATATTAAGAGCTTTTAAAATGTTGAATGAAATTTCAGCTTTAAAAAAAAAAGAATTGTGAAAATTTTGAAGTAGTTAGTAGAAAAGTATGCAGGTGGAAAGGGCCCATAGAAACTTCCGATATAGATTTTTTGGTGCGGGAAAACGTTTCAGATAAACAAGATCCAAATCCAATTTCAAGAATTTAATACGATCACAATACATTCATCCAAGAGAGACTAAGAAATATGGTATGATACCACTTACACGACTCTCTCTTAAACTAATTAATCAATTTTATCAACGAAGTTTCTTTAAAATTCAACGATATAATTTTATATGGGCTAGTTATAAATATGGTGGTGGATATTTTACTTGTATACTTGAGCGGCCTTATGTTAAAAACCTTATGCGGAGCGCTCTATGTCAAAATCTAGAAAGCTTGTGCAAATTTAAATTTAAATTTAACTGACAGACCTACAATACCCTCTATCCTGTAAAATTGCACTACCGGTTTAACCGATTTTCTTCAAATTTGGAGTTCTATCAACGCTTCTAAAGTGTAGTAATACTATGTAGGTCATAAAAACCAAATAATTATATTGAAGTTATATAGAATTCTAGAGTTTAGATGAAAACATAACGCTACTCTACCCCCACAAATTCCAAAAAAAATCAATTTTCCCGCGAAAATGTTTCAAATAAAAGTGATAGGTATTTATGTGTGAAGATAGTATGTGAAATTTGATGAAAACCGCCATTTTCATTTTCATTTGAATATGAAATAAAAAAAACATTTCGTCAAGTCGCATTTCCGGTTAATAGATTTTGCCTGAAATCTTCCTGTCTGATGCGGTGGTAGTCCTAAACGGAATACCATATATGAGCTTCCAGCGAATTTTCGTGTTTAAGATATTCTGTTTAAAAAACGTCACATATCATTAGCTAAAAGCAATTTTTCGCGTATCCATGAGATGGCACAACTTATATTTCTGGTGAAAACTCCATTTCCAAAAATCTGGCTCGACGCTAATACTAGTTGTAAGAAAAAGTAAAAATATTTTCATATAATTACCTTAAAATATTTCCGAATTTTCATTAAGTTTCTGGAACAAAATAAGCGAAACGTATTAATTAATAAGTAACATCACATAACTACGTATTATGTTGTAATGCATGTAACTACAACTGGCCGTTAATCATTTTTTTTTTTTTTTTCTACTCCAGAAGTTATTAATTGTTTTATTATAGAACACGTTTATTTATTCAAGCGAATTAACAAAATATAATGGTATATTTTCCGTAATATATAATGTTGACAAAATAATTAAACCTTTTTAAAAATATAATTATATCTAATTATTTTTAAATCAGTGAACAAAGTTAAAGAAAGTAACAAAGTGTAATTATATATTATCTTTTTTTTAAACAGGTCTAGTTAATTATTTAAATATAAAAGTTCGTGTAGAAATAGTTACAGTGTTTTGTGTCAACCGTTATAAACTATTTATTTATTTATTTATTTTTTTAATTATAAAGGACAATAAAAATATTGCTGTTTATCTCACTGAGGTATCGAAATAATTTATATAATAATTGATTGAAAATCCTTTTCCTTTATCAAGACTATCAAGACGATACTGAAAAGAAATTAATCAACGTTGGATGAATATCCTGCAATACAAATTTTTAACTATTGGGTGTGCGTATTCGCCGAGATCGGTTGAGACTGGAAAGTAAAGGAGACTGTCTTCGTTTTGTGAACGGTGCTTTATCACATTTACGTCAGAATTAGAACGTAAATGGAACTTAGCACTAAAAATTAAAACTCACAGATCCTTTTTATTGTAAATTTAAGAATTTAAAAAAAAATGTATTTACAGCTTGAAATGTATTTCAGTTGAAAGTGTAAACTGCATAAAAAAAAAACGAGGAAAAGTTCTAAGATTCCCGCTTTTCTTTTTCTTTTTTTTTTAGTATTTATACATTCATATTCTGAAGCTTTTATTAATCTTTTGAAATGAATTAGTTAGTAGATTCAGGTGAATCGATAATTTGCGAAACATTTTTGATAAATCACAATCAGTTCCGCAGTACAATAGCAATCTATTTCAACAAGATAAGACTTCTTTCCGATTATATTTCCGATTATTATTATCTTTTTAATAATGCAAGATAATCAAGTATCAAATATGTTTATAAATTGAATAAAAAAAAAAAATATTTTACACAAGAAAAGATTTTTAAGTTTATTGGGGTAAGATTCTTGAAAAACTCATCCTCAAGAGAATTCACAATCTCCTTGAAGACTTTGAAGTAATACCCAACCATCAGTTCGGATTT
>JAAEAF010009537.1:0-24034 GCA_011037195.1 Triatoma infestans
AAAACCTGTGCTCTCGACAAAACATTGTCTCCATAGGCCTTGCACAGTTTTTCAAACGTTTCCGTTGCACTGTGCCCAAGTCTGAAGCAAAACCTGATAGCACAACGTTGCTCGTAATTGATGTCACTCATTTTTAAAACGCACTGAAAAAACCTTGCTCACAAAAAAGTCACTACGGACAGTGCAACAACTCTAGCATTTTCAAATTTGCACTGGACGTGTATCAGATGTTTACTTGCCCTACCACGCATGCGCCGCATCTCCAGTGTTGCCAGATCGAACACTAGAAAATCAGTCTCATTACTTAATTTACACACCTCGTATGTGTGTGTAAGTTGTGTGTATGCAAACTGATAGATTCCCCATAACACCCAACTAAAAATCAATTTTTTCAGAGAAAAGTTTCAAATGAAAGTTACATATTTCTGTCTATATGCAGCAAGCATTTCAAGTTTAAAAGAAAATCGTTATAACTTTCCCCAAAAACTCAAAAACCTATTCTGTAATAAAAAATCGCACATCTGGGACTATTTTTTTTAAATTTGGAATTCTATCCATTTTATCGAATATGTGTTAATATTATTTAGGAAAAGTGGTTATTAGAAATTGGTCATTATATATGTGTGTGTGTGTGTGTATGTGTGTTTAATTGTGTATTGTTAATTAGAATTAAATATATTGTTGAAATTCCAAGTTTTAAATAAATCGCATAACCGGAAGTGCGTTTACTTTACACACTGTATCAGTGTGTGTGCGTGCACATAAGTCTTTTTATTACTGTAGCTCAGCATAAGCCAAAAAGCAAAAATTCACAGAAAGTTCAAACTTGATAGTTAATTCAAGTTTTAGCATGGCCCCCCCAGCCCACCCCCCACAATAAGGTTTTAATCAAAATCGGCCAACCGGAAGTAACACTTTATTGTGAATGAATTTTTTTCCAGTTTTCTGTGATTTTTCTGGAAAATGCTTCTTATATATTTTTTACTTTCTCTTACTCCTAGTAAGAGGAAGTATTGTAATCGTGTCAAATTTTCAATATTGAGTTTTCACCGGAAATACTCGTTTTGAGGTGCCCCTGAGTCAAGTGGTTTTTAGAAAATGGTGTGTGTAAGTATGTGAGTGAACAGCATAGCTCAAAAACGAAAAACCGTAGAAAGTTGAAACTTAATATTACGTTTAGGTATCAATCACCATAGGATCTGACAGTACGTTATCTGTCAAAATTTCACAGCCGGAAGTACCACTGTACTAGTTGTTTTTTTTTTTTACGTTTTTGCTATTTTTCAAAAATGGCTCCGACGATTTTCTTTAAACTTCGTATATCAACTACACATACAAAGAGCTACAACTTTCAATTGAAAAATTTCTCCGGGAAAATTTATTTAAGGAGGAGTGGGGTAAAGTTTCATCTTAACTGCTATTTCACTTTATTAGACAATTCTGCATTCTAAATAATGTTAACGAGAATTAAATAGCTTGTTGAATTCCGAGTTTGAAAAAAATCGGATAACCGGAATCGGTGTTTGTTTCAACACTTTACTAAATGATTTTTTTCAGTTTTTCGCGATTTTCTCAAAAATGGCACCGACGATTTTCTTGAAACTTCGTATATAAATTAAAAATGCAAAGATCTACATCTTTTATTTAAGATATTTTCAGTGAAAATTCATTTAAGGGCGCTTTTAGGGGAGGGGTGGGGTTACAGCTTCCTCTAAAGTGGTATCATAGATTATACAATTCTATCACCCAAACAAAATTAATTAGAAATAAATAGATGGCCAAAATGCCAAGTTTTAAGAAAATTAGTAAACCGGAAGTGCGCTTTTACTGAAAAGCTTTTTCAGTTTTCGACGAATTTCGTTATATTTGGTACACAAAACTATAACATTTGTTAATTATAAATTTTGAGAACAGGAGTAAGAGAAAGTTGTGTGAGTGTTTCACACCAGATTTTTTTTTTAGCCTCGAATGTCTATTACATGTCTATAGCTCTTTACAATTTTATTTGCATGATTTTTGAAGGAATCAAGTTTTAGTACGTTCCATCTTAAGTGCCGTTTAAGATTATTTGAAAATTGTCTTTCAAAATTTCGAGTTTGAAGAAAATCGATTACCGGAAGTATGAATTGTTCTGATTTTTTATTTATTTTTAGTTTCCTGCTTTTTTCTCGATTTCCGCGGGTTTCTTTAAATTGGTTTACTAATTAATCATTTCAAAACTATTTATTTTTGGTTGAATTTATTATTGAGAAAATTGATTTATGGGTGGGTGTCCTGAAGACAGGTAACCATAGAAATGAACTTAAGTGTGCCATTTCTTATATTGGAAGGAGCTACCAAATAGAAGAATATTTCAATATGAGAAATGTGTGCGTGTTTTACACCAGGGTTTTTTTTCTATATGTAGTTATAGGGAAGTTATTTTATACATAATTTTAAAGTAAATATAAAAATGTGTCCTGTATTATGAAATATATTATGACATCATAAAGGAAACTAATGTTGCACATAAAACATACATAATGCAGGTCAGCGATCATGGTTGTGTTTATACTAATTTATTTATACTAGTTTGGGTCTCCCCCCCCTCCTCGTTAAATTTAAAAATAAAATAAAATAATTTTGCCTTGACTTCTTTCAACACTCTGTTTGGAAAAGATTAATCATAAAATGTCAATACAGTGATGTAATCGACGAGTTATTTATTTATTTATTTATTTTTTAAATATTTTCTATTTTTAAACCTCTTTTTATTTAAAGAGGATCATTTATTTATACTACTGTTATAATTCTGCATTTTGGTTGATCCTTCCATATCTGTTGATTTCGAATTTGGTTTAGACCGTTTTTCAATGCGAGTTTAGCCACATAAAGGCAAACTTCAGTTTACCCGTCTCACTCCATGGGTTGATAGTAATAGATGTCATCTATTGTTTACCTGCGCGCGTCTGTGTAAGTTGACGTACACGCATGAGTACGTTGAGTGACGCAATTTAGTGATGAATTAGATTTAGATTAGCTTTGCGTAAGCTGAGTTAGTTCAGCTACACTGTATAGCCTATATTCAGTGTGTGTGAATGTCCACTTGCCACGAATTATCAAAAAGCTTGGTCAAAATTTCTTGGATAAGCAATATCTTGGACAAAACCATGTAATAGTCAATTTTTTTTTTTTTTTTTTTTTGAGCGATAATGATCATGCTTTCAGGATTTGTAACGCATATACAGTTATCAAGGTTAGAAATGTCTAAAAATAAACATGGTCCCATGACATAATCTAAACATTTCCGATAGACAAATTTACTTATTAGTTGAAATTTGTACCAAATATCTATTTCTCTTATCTACAACTACTGGCCATATTTTACTGACGGGGCATTAATATGGACCGTGTCGAGGAAAAAGGGAATAAAAGTCAATTTTTTTAGTTTTTGGATTTCATTTGAAACAAGTCTGTTGTGTTTTTTTTTCCATCCAATACAAAAATTAAAAATAATTCAAAAGATACAAGAAAACCTATTTAACGAGCTTGTGCAAAACGGAACAAGTTCTGCTAATCAAATAGAATAAAACACATATTATATCTCTACTGAAAACTAGGGTTCCCTTTGTCCCTTGTTCCCTTTTTCCTTGGCACCGTCCATATTCTAGAAGGAAGCATCTCAACTTCCCAGAGCCACAAAAACTCAATTTTCCGGAAGAATTTTTCTTCAGTGAATGACAATCCTGGATTACCAAAGCAAAAGTTAAGAAGTAACATACTAAATTTAGAAATATGATTTCCAAAGGATATGTTAAAGAAGAGACTCGAATGAAGATTTAAATATAAAATCTAAAGGAAAATATAGACGAACAAAGAGAAACATGGAGAGAACATTTAGAAGAACAAAGAAGTAGCTTCTTCTTTCCCTATCTCCTTTGTACCGTGAGGCGTGGAGAAGCAGTCCCAATCCAGCCCTTCCATCGATCCTTATCCCGTGCCATCCTTCTTATTCCCATAAGAGATTCCCCTCTTACCTTGCCGAGTTTTTCAATATATTCCTCATACATGAGTCGAAGTCTACCTCTTGCTGTCTTGCCCGATGGATCTGGCTTCGGGCATTTGTTTGGCCTTGCACCTGTCCTCCATTCTCAAAACATGGCCAAATCATCCCAACTGTCGGGACTCTAAAATTTGCCGCGCTGGCTGTACCTGGAGATCTTCTCTAATTCGCGCATTCCTGATACAGTCCCTCCTAGTTTTACCGAGGATGCACCTCAGGAAGCGCATTTCCATCGGCGACATCTTACTGGCATGCCTATCCAACACCGTCCAGCTTTCAGCGCCATAAAGGTTCTCTGGATGTCAATAACGGACAAGAGTAGCACCAATCGTAAAACAGGTACAGCCAGCCTCAAAACGATACATTCTACCGACCATCTATCTAAAAGATGGCAAAAAAAAAATGTAATGTCGGAATTGGCAAGCTTAATGCCTATAATGAAGATGGTGATGATTTTTCAAATTAAAATGTTAGATTTTTTATGAGTAGCAAGTATATGAAGCTTAAGGGAAAAAAAATCTTTGAAGCCATTTTCGAGAAAAACTCGAAGAACTTAGAAAAACTTTCAGTATTGTCGCCCTTCCGGATGACGGTTTTTCATTGAAATTTCCTTCGGATCCGAAGATTCTACCTAAATCGGATTATCAAGTTATGTTTACTGCAATTTTTTTTTTTTTTTTTTTTGAGAGGTTTAGTTCGAGCACGCACACACACACACACACACAGAGGAGATGGAGAAGGATAGTGAGGCTCTTCGGCAAAAACATTTTTCGTCAGAGATTTTATTCATCACAGTAATCTTCTTTTGATAAGTTCTGACAGGCTTCAGAGATTCTTAACCATCGTCAAAATATTATCAGTTTCGTATTGTAGAGTGTTTTGACTTCAACATTTAGTTATTGTCGTGCACTACAATGGTTGTTTGTAGGCCATTAATAGAAATGTTTATTTATTAAAATCTCTACACGAAGTTGGTTATCAGTACTCTGACAATGGATGATAATATGAAACCGGTGGGAACCCAAAAAAAAGAAGCTTGCTATGACGGATAAAACCTCTGTTTAATAGAACCGTTAATAGAGCCGTGGAATATTTTCAGAGTGAAAAGTCGTGGATAATGATTGGGCGACAGGATTTGTTTGGGTGAATCTTGAGGTTTTTGTGGAATTCGTGGAAGCGGTTGTGGATAAGATCATTGACGAATGGAATGTTATGGCCATGATGGAGGGTTCGATTAGAAATACGATTATTAAAATTTAGGGATGAGTAGGAATATCAGTAGTGTAGATGGTATATAGTATTGGACTGAATACACTGCCCTGGGGCACGCCTGCACAGATCAGACACTTCAACACTGCACCTAACCCTGAAGCAGCGATCAGTTAAATAGGATTGCAGAAGGACATAAAATGGAATGGGGAAGGAACTGGATTTACTCCATAAAGACATTAAACATGGAAAATACTAACTATACATACAGAGATATAAATATATATATATATTTTGGAATAAGCGCGTCTGTGTTCAGATATTTTGCAAATTTCTTATTCTTTTTTTTATGCAACATCTGCACTAGTTCTTCATTTTACATGATTTGCTGGCATCTATAGAATAGGAAATTTTTAATTCCAGTTGTATCAATCAAATCCTTCCTTTTCTTTAACTCTAATTTAGCGAAAATCATTTTATTTATTTTTTTCTTAACATATTGAAATCAAAAATATGCTTTGTTAAAATTTATTAAAAAAAATCTAGAAAAGAACATTAAGTAAACTATCATCTTGAATTATAAATTAATTAGTTTTCTAAAATATTAAAAGCGCTATATTAAAAGTACAGTTGAACAATTCTAATTTCTCTGGATTTTATAATTACATTTTGTATGTCTGAGGAGAATAACCGTCTAAACGAAACAGGCATACTATATTATGTGTAGTAATATAAGTACATACCTGCGTATTTCAGGCTCTCCCTTTGATCTTTGAAACGAGAATTATTCAAAATAATATGGAGTATAACGCTAATTTCAGTTATGGATTTTGTTTCTAAAAATATATGGTTTGTAGTAGGATAGGAACTTCATTGCATATAAACTTTTTCAATTTTTTTTTAATTTAAAAGTTAAAATGAAACTTTTTTTAGAAATTAAAAACATCATATTCATTAATGGAAAGCAGTAAATGTATTACGTAAAGAAGGAAGAAGTGGACTGGGTGTGCAGAGCTACTTCTTTAGTTAGGGGTCCTGCCGTCTCTACACAATTCGAGCTTTTCTTTTTCTGAGAACGATACAATTGAGGGTCCTGGTAGATGTATTGACTAGACATCCAGCTTTGTATAGAGTCATTTTTATTCAAAATAGCCAGGATATCTAGTCCTTACTGTCAGAATTATGATAGTGGAGTCAGAGAAACGGTGTACCACTACCTAGATCATACCGCCGTTTCGCAAATACTAGGTTTCGTATATTTGGGAGGTAGGTTTGGAGTTCAAGGATATCTTAAGATCTTAAGACCGGTATATTGCTGGGGGAGTCTTCTTAGGATTTTTTTTTCCTGGTAGATCAAAGCCATATTGGTTTAGGTCCCCATGCCTTTGGGCACCCATCATTAATAGGAATAATAATTCTAGCTTAACAGAACTTGAATTAAAGACATCCCTATAGTGGGTTTTTAGGACTTTGGGTTGTTGAAACTGGATACATTGGTAGTTATAGCGGCTTCATTCCATCCCACTTGGTTCCCACTTTATAAAGGTTTATACAATAGCGATAGATGATGATGTTCGGATGAAAGAAAAGAGACACATTTTAACACTGTTAGTCACCCGATTTATATTTGGATGTAACTTGGATAAAAGAACTATACCTATTATTATTAAGTGATAAAATTATTTCTTGATGACTGTTGATTTGTTAAAGAGTGATTATAGACAGACTTCTTTATGTTGAAAACTGACTTGAATGGTTTGCTAACTCGACCCCATATTTTTGGTGGTTGGGCGGAGCTTGTTTTAGACGAGTAGCCATATAACATCTGTAGCGTTGTCCTGTGATAGGGATAACAAATCACATTGCACAGTTTGTGAGAGTTATAAGGAGCTATTAATATTCATATCACAGCTTTAACAGTAATAAATTATTATTATTATTATTATTATTATTATTTTTTGTTTCGTACTGAGAATTCTCATCTACTATATAATAAAAACTTGTATGTAATCTTTATGGGGTAATGATTTCTTATTTTTGGAGACGTACAGAGCACAATACTACATAAATTTTTTTCTCGATGAGCAGTCCAAGAAGTGGGGATTATCTACAATTACAGTGGAATTAGATTTTAATGTAAAGAAGAGTAAGTTATTCGGCTAAAGTTAGGGTGTGATATATTGCCAACGTTTTAACTTAATTTGACCGGTTTGGACTATTTTTCCAGAACCTAATGGGATTTTGTGGTTTTCAATGAATGATAAAAAGGATCAATGTTAGTAGTATTATCTATTTATCAGGATGAGTTGGAATATCCGCACTGTGTATATGTACTGCATAAAAGTGCCCTTAGGGCCTGCAGAGCTAGTTGATATATTTAGCGTACAGACACTGCTAATCCTAACCTCATTACCACACACAATTACATCATTTGTATATTGCAGATAGCATACGATGAACAAAACACATGAGGTAGAGAGATCTTTTACATGTAAACATTAAATCATGTGGATCGCAGTGGATTTCATTTTATAGCCCTTGCGTTTCTACAATCTTTAGCTTAAGATGCAGATCAGGACGGGATTCGCTTCTCGATCTTGGCCTTGGATATTGTATGATATTGATCAGTTTGAATAGTATACTCCAAGTGTATATTAGAAGGAAGTATATTAAGAGAAAGTTGCAATTAATACTATTTAATGGATGTGAGAGTTATAAGAAGTTTCCTTTAAAATTATAACGTTTACAGACGTTAGTTGCCCTTGCCAAAAAAAAAAGAAAAAAGTGACACGTTTACCAGGCATACCAGAGTTTTTTAATGGTGTGTTAGCGTCCTCCGTCTCTATCAGTTAAACATTGGAGAGTGACAGCATGTACAGATTCTGTGAGGGGATGGAGGAAATTAACGGATTGCGATGCTGTCATTCAGAGAAGATTCAGAAACCTGGGTTTCAGGAGGTGGAGGAGGAGGGAACATACCCTCCTTAGAGCCCTCCAGGATTTTAAGATTCCTTAGGAGAAGGCTTAATACCTTAGCTCAGAAGGGCAAAGTGCAGCTCTTCTGGGTACCCGGACATGCGGGAATGGAGGGCAATGAAAGGGCGGATCGGCTGGCTAGGGAGGAATCCTCCCTACCCTTATGTGGTTCCATGCTAGACAGATTAGACTTTGGGAGACGAGAGTTTTGGAGAAATTTGGGAGGAGACGCAGGGGTGCCTCCAGGCTAAAAGATTTATCAAAGGGACAAAGCAGGGGGTTTCAGATTACCTCCTGTCCCTTAGTAGGTGTAGTGATTAGACACACACGGGTGGCTAGCCATTTGCATAAAGGGAGGACGTCTAGTTCCATATGTCTGAACTGTAATGATGCAGTTAGTAAAACGGTGTATCACTATACGAGGTGTGTAAATTAAGTAATGAGACTGATTTTCTAGTGTTCGATCTGGCAACACTGGAGACGCGGCGAATGCGTGGTAGGGTAAGTAAACATCTGATACACGTCCAGTGGAAATTTGAAAATGCTAGAGTTGTTGCACTGTCCGTAGTGGCTTTTTTTGTGAGCAAGGTTTTTTCAGTCCGTTTTAAAAATGAGTGACATCAATTACGAGCAAAGTTGTACTATCAGGTTTTGCTTCAGACTTGGGCACAGTGCAACGGAAACGTTTGAAAAACTGTGCCAGGCCTATGGAGACAATGTTTTGTCGAGAGCACAGGTTTTTTAGGTGGTTTAAGTCGTTTGCAGAAGGAAGGGAATCAATTGAAGACGAGCCTCGCAGCGGAAGGCCTTCATCTTCAAGAACCGACGAAAATGTTGGCAGAATCCGCGATCTCGTGCGTTCAGATCGTCGTTTGACAGTCCGAATGATCGGCGAAGAGTTGAATTTGACTCACACAACCGTTCATCAAATTTTGACTAATGAATTGGGGATGAGAAAAATTTGTGCAAAAATGGTTCCGAAAAATCTTTCACAAGAGCAAAAAGACATCAGAAAGGAAAGGAGCCTTGACTTTTTGGGAGCAATTGAAAACGATCCCAATTTTTTTGGAACGTGTTATTGTACGTGACGAGTCTTGGGTGTTTGAGTATGACCCAGAAACTAATTCAAACAGCCGTAACCGACCAACTGAACTCTATTCCAGTATCCGAGTTCCAGCACTGCTATGACGAATGGAAGAATCGTCTTCAGCGTTGTGTGGCTTCCCAAGGTAGTTACTTTGAAGGGGACAATTTTGAATTGTGATTTTATTTGAATAAAAAAAAAGATAAAAAATCAGTCTCATTACTTAATTTACATACCTCGTATGTCAGTGTCGCCGTGTCGCTGGTACTAGGTTTCGTTGGGGCTAAAAGATATTTTAGGATATTGTAGGCAAACCGGCAGACTACCGGAGGAAAAAAAAAATTAATTAAACATATAGCGGCAGTTTAAATTAAATTTTACCATAACTGACAACTCCCCCAGAATGTCCTTAAAATGTGTTGTTCCGAAAAAAAAGGAAGGTATTTCAAATAAAAGAGCCGTTAGCATTCCAAGTTTAAAGGAAATCATTGTAAACTTTGTCGAGAAAATTCAAGAACTCAAAAAATAATTTTGAAAAGTTGTTGCACTAGTTAACAGAATGTTTTCAGATTTGGATTTCTAGCAACGCTTTTATAATGTACCGTAATATTATATAGTTAGTATAACTCTGATTTTTAGAATATAGCAGTAGATTTAGTAGAATTATGGGGATGTGATCATTTAGTGGATAGTTTAACATTACTTCTTCAGAAACCCCTAAAAAAAAAATGAGTCCAGGAAAAAATGATTCAAATAACAGTTGTAAAAATCGTTGGAACTGTTTTTGAGAAAATTGCAGAAAAAAAAAAATCAGAAAAGTGCTGTTGATGGGTTTAGGACCTTCTGGTGTCAGTGACTATTATCTAGTGAATATGCAATCTTAATCAGTTAAATTTAATTAAGTATACATTAAAAATATTGAATTGTGTTAATTAAATTAATATTGTGATAGAGTTTAATCGTTTTGTTTTTTTTATGTTTCAGGTGAGTACAGACATGTTTCTAATAGGAATAAGGAAGGTGATTTGTGTATTTTGTAAGTAAATTATATTATAAACTAGATACAGTTATTTATTCTAGATAAATAATCTTTCATGGTGACATAAAAAAAAATGCCTAAATCTTCTCATGATCCTTATAGAATAACTAAAGAAATGTTAGTAAAACAATTCATAATAATAATCACTTTAAAAAAGAAAAATGATTACATATGTTTGTTGTGGTGGTTGGTTCCGCAGAGCTGGAAAGCATCGAGAGACATTTTCCGTGATAGCCTGCTACTTTTTGTAGTCATAGACCGGTTTTCGGGAGTTTGCCCATCATCAGGATGTTTTTGTCAAACAGTGTAATAAAATAGTAATAATAATAATAATTAATAATAATAACCTTTTATTGTTACTAATATCTTACATACATTATTTAATTTTTAATAATAATAGTAAGAAATCAACATTTGTCGTGGTTATCTATTCGGTTATAGTTCAGATTAAAAATTAATATTATCTTTAAAAATTTGTAACATATATTACAGCTATATCTTCGAAGTACTTCATATGACAAAAATTATAATTTTTTTTTTTTTAAATTTAAGGCGCTTCAACATCTATGGTCATTAGCGCCCGGAGCCTTCTTTCTCAGTGCACTGCCGGCCTCCGGACAGTGTTCTCTCGTTACAGACAACACTGTCCATCACCGGACAGTGAGCCGTAGAGGCTCCAAGGAAGAAAAAATCTAAGGGTAGCACAGCTTGACTCGAACCCGGGTCCTCCGCGTGGGAGTCCAGTACGGGATTGTTCAACTATATTTGCTCTGTACAAGTCTATGTTATCACACTGTTTTGACACAGAGCAAATCCAGTTGATACATCAGAGACATTTTCCGTGGTAACCTGCTTCATTTTGTGGCCATCGACCGTTTCGGGCGTTCGCCCATCTTCAGGAAGCGTTTTTCAGACAGTGTGACAACACAGACTTGTACAGAGCTAACTTTGTTGTCACACTGTCTGAAAAACGCTTCCTGAAGATGGGCGAACGCCCGAAACCGGTCGATGACCACAAAATGAAGCCAGGCTACCTCGGAAAATGTCTCTGATGCTTTCCAGCATATCTATATCAACTGAGTCTATAGCAACTGTATTTGCTCTGTGCAAGACTATGTTATTATACTGTTTAACAACAAACATCTTGTTGATGGGCAAACGCCCGAAACCAGCCGATGATCACAATAAGAAGTAGGCTATCACGAAAATGTCTCTGATGATTACATATGTATATGTTTGGGAGCTTAATGTACTAATTTTTAAGTGCCTGGACAAATCAGATTGCCTTTTTTACTTTCTCTATTTTAAATAATAACAAATGTTGATATAAAAGTTTATTTTTTTTTTAATATTAGAAAATATATATAATTCGAAGGACCTTCTAAAGCGAATCAAACGGTCGTGTTTTTAAAGCGGTAGTCCGGATGATTTTAAAAAGATCTTGTCAGTATATATGTATATGTGTGTGTGTGTGTGTGTATATATATCTGACAAGCGGAAAATAACTGATAAACGGAAAATCCCAAAACTTGATATTCCGTTTAGATACTTCCACCGCAACTGCAATAAGGTTTTGATCAAAATCAACCGGAAGTGTGACTTGGCTGATGTATATATATATATATATATATATATTTTTCGCGATTTGGTCGTATACAAGTGATTGTTATGAAAATTTTTTGTGGAAAATACTTCCGTTACCAGTGATAAACGTTAACCCGACTTTACTTACACCGAAGACTTGGAATCCTCGTGAACCACTTAAAAGGTTAGATGTTTTTGACAACTTAAAAAAAACTATTGGACAACAGACTAAACTAATTAAACTCTCTTTAGACCAATAAAAGACTAATACCTTTATTTATACGCGTGTCTTTTCTGGGCACATCTATCTGAAAGCCTATCTGAGCTTTTGGGATAGAACAATAGGATCCACAACCAATCTGCATAAATATGAACTTATCCCCCCTTTTATTTGAAACATTTTACCGGAAAAATAATTTGAGAATTCTGGGGATCCCATGAGTAAGGGTTTACATTTAAAATTGCTATTGTATAGCTTTGTTGAAATTGTATAATTGGAATAAAAGAAAGGTCGTAGATTGTTTCTTTCACACCAGATTTTTTTAATGATTTATATGATTATACATTATATATGAAAATACAGATACTTAGATAGTTAAATACAGACAAATATCTACGTCAGATATCCGAGGTCCTGTTTTTTTATTTGTAAAGCTAGTTATTTAAATAAAAAAAAAGAAATGACAAATAAAAAGTAACCATTTAACAATTACTTCCTTTAGGATTTTATCCGTTATAGCATGCATATTTCTGGTGTTTCTGACCGGGTTTCGGATTTTCATTCATCGTCAGAGTAAAATTATCTAAATTCGTGTAGAAAAGTGAGTTACATATGATACACTTGTTGATTGACAATAACTGACTTGACTTGATAAAATTTACTCTGATGATGGATGAAAATCCGGAAACCTATCAGGAACTTCAGAAATATGCATGCTACTACGATGGATAAAATCCTAGATTTTTATTCAGTATTGCGGACCCAATTATTTCCTTTATTTCAATATTTCCTTTATTTTCGTTATTATTATTATTTTATTTATTGCACTAGAAAATTTACACTTTTTCTAAATAAATATATAATTAAAAAAATAAATAAATAAATAAAAAATAATAATAAAAAAAATAAAAAATAAAAGTTACAGTAAGAAATCCTTTATTTATTCGTTTTATTCGAACTTCCTTGGATAATGCCCATCACTGGGGCTATAGTACACAATTACATTCACTCTTTCCTTTCACCTTTATTTCTAAATTAGCGCAAACCTAACTTTTTTTTTTTTTTTTTTTATCTAACGCCCTCGTCGTTGGCCTTCTCGTCCATTCGACTCCTCGTAGCCCAAGTACAGTGTGGCTTGGTTCTTCAGAGACGATTCTTGTAGGCCACTTCTCACGTCCTGCAACGCCTCATCTGTAAGTAGTTGGTCCGCATCCATTTCTGCCATCCGGCACAATGAGCAAATGGGCGAATCAACCACACCAATTCTATGTAAGTGCTTATTCAAGTAGTCATGTCCAGTGGCCAATCTGAAGCATGCTACAGCGCACTGCCTAGGCAAGTCACTAGGCTGTCGGGTTTAGGGGTCGCACAGTGGAATCCATCGCTTTCCCTCTGAACATCGCCACATGTATTCATCCAGCATTACCTGGAAGGACTATGTGGCCACTCTTTTTGTGGTGTGCAGTAAAATCCTTTTATTAGGCTGCTGCATTTTGCTGCTTGCTTTGGCTAGTGTGTCCGCCGACTCATTGCCAGGTATATCGCAGTGGTTTGGGATCCACTGCAACACTAAATCTCTTCCCTGTCGGATGAGACTGTCGGCTAGGTCCTTGCAGCATTCCACGGTTTCATCGCCACTGATGCCAGGGTTAGCGATGGTTTGAATTGCTCCCTGGGTGGCAACAAACAAAACAATCTTGGTCCAGGGTTCCTTGGTAACTGCGTCAAGAGCAAGCTTAATCGCAATCACCACCCCATCAAAATTGGAGGCCAGCCTTGGCGCAAACCTAACTAAATTTTAATAAACAATAGAAGTTCAAAGAAACTTTTGTCATTTAATTGAGGGAAAAGAGAAAGATGTCTGACCATGTCTTCTCCCACCATTTGTATTAAAAGCAACAGTGAATAAATAAAATTCTTATTAGTTCAATTATTTGGTAATATCATTACTGCCTCTATGATGATTAACAAATGGAAAAATATTGGTACAAGTTTTATGACTTTGATAGCATTAACCGTCCTGAACAGATGACGTATTCCAACATTATTATTAGTGATTGAGAGAATCCAGTTTGCTACATTTCACACAGCTAGAATCACCCAACCGATCTATATGAAACCGGAATATTATATTTGACCCAATATCTGTCAACTAATATGACATAATAAGTATTTATTATTACATATTGCATCTGATAAAACCTTGAATCATTAGTACCTACACTTATATTTATTTATTTTTGGATTATAAAGATTTCATATTCATTATTTTGGTCATAGATAAAAATGACAAGTTGGAAAAGATTTTCATAATTCCCCCCTCAATTTGTTTATTCTCCGAACCTTAATGATGGGTGATTCTGTAAAAAATATTAAGACTTGTCATGGAAGATTTTGTGTGTGTGTTTGTGTGTCGGGCTTATAGCTTGGCTGTATCCTAAGATGGGGTATATTAGATTCGTGTAACCTAGTAACGGATTTTTATTTACGTCAGCTCAGTTGATGAGCGTTAGACAGAACATTTTTACTTGTTTTTTTCTTTCTTTCTTTCTGTCTGAATAACTTTAAATCTGAATAACTTGGTGAAGAAATCTCTTGCTGAAAGCCGTTTTTTTTTTTACTTTCTTTTAATTTTTTTTATTCTGCACCTCTTCTACAGAAGAGCTTTTTTTTTTATTCCCTCCATGCACTCACTATATAGTGAAACACTCAGAAGATTTTCTTTTTAATTCCCCCCCCCCTACTGGATCGTGTCAAATTTTCGAAATGAGTTTTCACCGGAAATAGGTGTTTTGAGATCCTCAGAATACGGAAAAATATTTGTTTGCGGTTATTCTGCGTATATATATATACAGGGTGTCCCAAGGTATATGGATAACGACTTTTTTTCGGAAACTAAGATAGCTAGAAAAAAACTAAAAAATACTTGTCCCCGTAGTATTTTGTTAGAAATCCAAATTTAATTTGCAAATTTGTTTTGCTGCTTCAAGAAGCGAGATACAGGCGCCAACTTCATTTTTTCAAATGGGGAGGTGTGGTTTTTATTTAAGAAATAGATTCCTCAATTTTTTGTAAGAAAAATTTACTTGAACGGTTTTTTTTCTTTGAGCAATATTTTACAAGTTATGAATGAAAACATGATTCCTATAAGAAATTTCAAAATGATATAACGGTTTTTTGATTGAATAAGAAGAAAAGTACTATTTTATTATAAATTTTACTCCTCATTAATTACAGATCTTGCTCGAACTGGCCTCCACCATTAGAGATGTATTTCTTTGGTCGTAAGGTACAATTGGCAGGAAAAAGCATGTGTATACATCTCTAATGGTGGGGGCCAGTTCGAGCAAGATCTGTAATTAATGAGGAGTAAAATTTATAATAAAATAGTACTTTTCAATCTTCTTATTCCATCAAAAAACCGTTATAATATCATTTGAAATTTCTTATAAGAATCATGCTTTCATTCATAACTTGTAAAATATCGCTCACAGAAAAAAAAACCGTTCAAGTAAAGTTTTCTTACAAAAAAAATAGAGGAATCTATTTCTTAAATAAAAACCACACCTCCCCATTTGAAAAAAAATGAAGTTGGTGCTTGTATCTCGCTTCAGGAAGCACCAAAACAAATTTGCAAATTAAATTTTGTTTTCTAACAAAAAACTACGGGGACACGTATTTTTTAGTTTTTTTTTTTCTAGCTATCTTAGTTTCCGAGAAAAAGTCGTTATCTATATACCTTGGGACACCCTGTATGTATATAGTATTAAACCGAAACTCATAGAACTTGGATAAATCAAGTCAGTCCGAGTTGCATTTGACACAAAATTTAAACAAACTAACTAATGCGTTATCAAAAAGGATAACTTGCTGGCAGTTACATGATAATAAAACAGATCTTTCCAATTCTTTCAATAACTCATTAATTTCAATCCGACCCAATTGTTTTTTCTCTAGCCATCTTAATCTATACTCAGTTAATACCAAACACACCCCCAAATAATGGAACATATTTTCATAAACATTGAGAGAACATAGAGTACACTTTCTGGCTTCTTCTGGTCGAGTTAAATTTAAAGTTAAGACTAAGCAACTGTCCATGCAATCTAAATATCACTTTTATTAAATACATAGCATTTTTGACCGAAATATAATGAATGTCACCACCCAAGTCTATTTTTAGTTCCTTATATAAATTATGAAACTGAGATAACTGAACTTTACCTAACATCTTCTTTTTAAATTCTATTTTTAATAGTCATTTAAAAGTAGTAGGAGTTTAAATCATATTTAAATTATCTACCATATAATCTAATTGTGTTCCTACATTGTTACACAGCTCCAGATTCTCATTATGCCAATAAATCTTTTTGCTTTGTACGTAATTTCTTTTCTCAAAATCTTAGGTAGTCTTGTATTATCCGGTAAGCTTAATACTTTGCGGCGGATATATTTTTTAGATTATTCTGTAGGCGTGTATGTATACGTGTTTTTGTGTGCGCAATTATCGATCATAATCCGGGGGACTCGTAAAATGAGACTCTGAAACAGTTTCTGCTTTACAGTTTTTTTGCCATTTTTATTCGTAAATCTCTCCAGTCATTTTCTTTAATGGTATAAAACATCTGTGAAGTATTGTAATTTGTCAACTTTTAAAAAATTGAGCTTTCTCTTGTTGTTATACATGTTATTATAGGTCTTCTCTAAATAAACAAATCGGGAAAACTTGTATCAAAACAAAAGTGGCAGGTAATACATCTGTGCAGTTAGCATTCCAGATTTTTAAAGGAAATCTTACTATAACTTTGTTTTATTTATTGGGCTTAAAACAACTTTTACAAAATATGATGGTTAAATTTTTATTTAAGGTGCGTTTTCTGAATTTAAAACTTCTCAGTGCACTGCCGGCCTCCGGACAGTGTTCTCTTGTTGCAGACAACACTGTCCACCACGAGACAGTGAGCGCTCCTAGGAAGAAAAAAATCTTGACTCGAACTCGTGTCCTCCGCATGAGAGTGCAGCACGCTAAACACTTAGCTATTCCCTTCCTTAGATTTGTTTAACTTTGGAATTTGCATTTTATGGAAAATAGGTGGAACTGTTTTCTAAAAAAAATAATTAAACCTTATATATATACTCCCATATTTCCGGATTAACCGATATGCTACAAAGCTGTAACAATGCTATCCAAGATTAAACTGATAGAATTTCTGTGAGTTAAATAGAATTCCCTTCCCTGTTAAAATTAAATGATAAAAATTCCTGATTATATAATATGTATAAAACACTTTATTTAATACAGTATCGAGCTTTCAAGACCTGGGTACCATCATTTTCAAGATTACACAACTAGATTAGAACAACATAGCAGGTACTAAAGGGGGGATTGGTTCTTCTGCCTGCGCCACCGCGACACATAGCAGGTTACAGTTTGATGATAAATTATATTTCATACTTTTTAGCAATGTTAGAAAACTGGATGGTAGGTCTGGGGCTCCCGTCTATTTTGATACGGGAGACAACTTGGTGGTGCCTCTTGGTGAGTGGGCCAACCGTTTTCCAGGCTGAGGTTTATGCAATTCTTTGCTGTATTTTGGATGAGAGGGTGCGTAACACTAATTTAAAAGGTGTTTGTATCTGCTTGGACAGCCAGGCTGCGTTGAAGGCGCTTAATTCATGTGTCTTCACTTCCAGATTGGTGTTGGAATGTTCTAAAAGACTGGAAGATCTTTCTTCATTAAAGGATGTGCTTCTGGTCTGGGTTCCAGGTCATATGGGAATCTTTGGGAATGAGGAGGTGGATAGGTTTGCCAAATTAGGTGCCTCTCTCCCTTTCATTGGTCTAGAGCCTGCTGTTGGTGTGTCTTCTGGCGCATGTTTATCAGGCTTTCAGACGTGGATGACCTCACAGCACTCATCCTTATGGATGAGTGCAGTGGGTTGTCGGCAGTCTAAGATGCTCATTGGGGGTCCGGACGGAATTTTGAGTAGCGGGATCCGATGTCTTTCACGGATCTCTCTCAGGCATCTGGTTGGCTTCCTCACTGGGCATTGTGGCTTAAGGAAACATCTCTATACAATTGGACTCATGCCTGAACACCTTTTGTAGAGTTTGAGAGTTGGAAGAGGAAACACCCATGCATTTGATGACTGTGTGTTTGGGCTGTGAGGAGATTAGGTTTAGGACCTTCGGCTGGAATAGGATATCGGTAGAGGATCTTATGCTATGTCCTTTTTAAGGTTTTGGTCCGATTTGTTCGGTCTGAGGTGAAACTTAAATGGTTAAAACCTGGGCCTGGATTTTTGTTCTAGTCCTAGTAGTTGGTATTCTTTAGGGGGCAAGCTATATGGGCCCTGGGAGGCTTTGGATAGCGTAGGGTTTTGCCCTCCCCTTCTTTGAATAATATAATGTTAGAAAACAAACAGATGCCATTGTTTCAATAAATTTGTATATATGGCATATTAAGAACAGCGATATTTTTTTTTAAATTTGATAGTTGTGCTGTTTTTACTTCAGTTAAAATACAATAGTTGATAGAGAAAAGAATTAAAAAAAAAATTTTTTTTAGAAATGATCCACATCAATAGAAACAGCACATCTATCAATTTTAAAACAAATATTGATGTTCTTAATATGCCGTATATACATATTTATTGAAATAATGACATCGCTTGTTTTCAAATATTGTTCAAGTATGTAATATTATAACCTATCATGAAACTGTAACCTGCTATATTGTTCTACTCTAGTTGTGTCATCGTAAAAATGAACTGGCACCAAGATACATCAGGACCTTTTGTCACTTAATTTTAACCATTATATTTTGTAGAAATCTTTATAGTTTTCGAAGAAAGTGCCAAAACTCAAAAACTTGAAATTCTGTAAAGTAGCATTTCCGGTTAACCGATTTTTGTTCACATTAAGAATTCTAAGTTCTAATGTTAATATTATAAACATGGTAGAACTATCTCTACATTATATTGAAGTATTAAGAAGAAAGCTTAACGCTAGTGTTCTCCGAAAAATCACTTTTCACGAAAAATGTTTCAAATAAAAGTGAGGGCCTGTAGTAAATAGTCAAGAATTTTGAAGAATATTATTGGTGGAGCCATTTAAAAGAAAATCGTGATAAGCCGCACATTCTGGTTGATGGATTTTTGCCCCGAAACTTTCATGTCAGATGCGGTTGGTGGTAGGTAGTACCTAAACGCAATATACCATGTTTGAGGTTTTTACAATTTTTCGATCTTTGAAATCTGAAGTTCACAAAAACACATACATACGGGAGCGGTTCGTTAAAAATAATTTGTTTTTGTATTTAGAGGACGTCAAAACATGTATGTATTTCCGGTGAACTTTGATACGATCGTAATATTTCCTCTTTTTAAGAAGAAGAGAAAGAAATATTATATTTAGAATTATTGGAGATTTTCATGAACCTTTAAACAGCCTTCACGTTCAAAATATTTTTATTATAAGTTTCAAACTATTACGTTAAAATTGTACACCCAACGTTTCCGCACCTTCACGTGTCATCTTCGGGGGTTTTTTTGAAATTCTGCAAACGTAACAATCATTTTTACAATATGCATTTAAAACCTTTATTAATTTATTACAGCATAAGTATTCTAATGTCCACAATTTAGCTTACCTATGAATATATATAATTGCTACTATATACTTGTTGAGACTTTTTTATAGAATTCAAGAGAGTCCCGGTGATTCAAATTTGTTTTTTTTTTTAAATATGTTTTTCATTTGCAACTACACGTTGCTAGTCCCATTTAGTCATGTATTTAATAACTCTTGAATTTATGTTCCATTGTATTTATTCCATCATTATTTAAATTTACTTTTATTGAAATTATTTTAATTACTTACTGGTTAATTTTGTCACACCTCACCATTTTTGTCTAACCATTCTCGGTGGACTAAATTTATTTTGGCTGACAGTGAGGTGTGACATAAATTAACCAGTAAGTAATTAAAATAATTTCAATAAAAGTAAATTTAAATAATGATTGGATAAATACAATGGAACATATAATAATAATAATAAAAAAAAAAAAAATTTCTTAATTACAGTTATATAAAACGTTCGATAAAGTAAGGGATAACATGTTTTGGACAATATAATAACCACGTGGTTGACAAAATACAAATCAAAACTTAATAAATTAAATAAATGAAATTCAAGAGTTATTAAATACATGACTAAATGGGACTAGCAACGTATAGTTGCAAATGAAAAACATATTTAAAAAAAAACAAATTTGCATCACAGGGACTCTCTTGAATTCTATAAAAAAGTCTCAACAAGTATATAGTAGCAATTATATATATTCATAGGTAAGCTAAATTGTGGACATTAGAATACTTATGCTGTAATAAATTAATAAAGGTTTTAAATGCTTATTGTAAAAATGATTGTTACGTTTGCAGAATTTCAAAAAAACCCCGAAGATGACACGTGAAGGTGTCGAAACGTTGGGTGTACAATTTTAATGTAATAGTTTGAAACTTATAATAAAAATATTTTGAACGTTGAAGGCTGTTTAAAGGTTCATGAAAATCACCAATAATTAAAAATTCAAACACAGCCTATACAAAATCAAGGAGATTATATTTAGAAATTTTTCTTTCTTTTACAGTATTGTGTTTCTTCAAAATTCATGTGTTTGCTGGAAATTCATGTTTTAATGTTCCCCTAATTAAGGAAAGTAATTTATAGTATTTAAATAATACAAATTGTGTCTTTTGAGGAAATTGTTTTAATTAGAACTGTGAGCATTTTATTTATTAAGAGAAAGTGGTGTGAGTATTTTACAACAGATTGTATATACAATATGTTTTCTTTTTCCTAACTTACATTATTTAAAGAGACAAATTTAAATCAATTTCACTACTAACTTGAGATTTATATGGGTACAAAAAAACATTGGTTTAGAATTAATGATTACATTATTTAGTTGCCACCTGAATCAACCTGTACTAAGTGTTTTTAGACAAAAACTAAAGGGGTTTTACTTGTACAAGAAACAACCCCTTAGTATCTTATGGGACCACAACATTATGTTCACTAATTTCTAATTTAATATAATCACTGGACTTTGTTCGAATAATGCCTTTGAGTTTTTTTTTTTTTTTAAATTGTTTATTTAATTACGAGGGTCAACGAAGACAAATCGCTGTAGCTTTTGTTTAATCATTACAATAGTTCCAGTGCGTCAAGTTCGCATCTTTGTACTTAGTTTCTCATCAGCTATTCCAGAGTATTTGCTAAGCATAATCTCAAATATATTCAGTTAGCAATGACGAGTCCGCTCGAGCATTGCACCTCGGAAGAACCACGCTCACTGATTAGATTTTTAGTTGAACAGGTTATCAAAGTTAGTGAAATCCATGAAAGAATGTTGAAAGTTTACGAAAATAATTATTTTTTGAACCTTTCGAACAAGAAATGGGTAGAGCAATTTAAAAGTGGCCGTATAAGTGTCTCGGTGTTGATCAACGAAGTGGACAACAGGTTGAAGTTGCAACTTCCTCCTTGGAATCTCGCGTTAATACGTTGCTGTTGAACTGATGCTGAACAAGTTCACGAGTGTGTTGGACTCCATAATATTATTCAAAATAAGCGGCAGTACAAGAAAACTTGTGAGAGATGGGTTCCAAGTGTGATGGATGCAAGAAATATAAAAATATATTTAATTTAAAAAAAAAAATCAAAATTATGAAGAAATATGCGAGCTTGTTAGCAGAAAGGGTAACTCAGGTAGAAGACGTACAGTTACAGGGAGAGTTCATGAACCTTTGATAGCATTGTCTACCCCTTCTTCTCACAGGGGAAGATTTGAAATAACAATTAGAAGACATTCCTTCAATATAGTTTGTTGAAGACACCGAAGCAGAACACTTGTTTTTCGCTCTCTTAGAATCAGTGGCAGTTTAAGTTAAATCAATCTAGTGTACTTATAAGCAGATTATTGTGATATTGTAAAGATTAAATTCTTTTTTAGAGAATAATATAATTATTTTAAAACAGTGGTGCTCTCTTGATTATCACTAATACTTCTCTCTTAAACATATATACTTACAAGCCCCCTTTATAAAACCGCTCACGCCACAAGCTACCTCTACACTACATCACATCACACCAATTACATTTCACAAAACAACTTACGGACGCTCACAAAGAAACCAAGAAAAAGTGGGGTGGGAGATCCTTCCACATCCTCCCCTACAGTCCCGTCGGACTTTCCCTTTAAAGAGGCTCTTAGGTGGGAAACATGTTCAATCCAATGTAGAAGTTAAAAATCAGGTGCAAAAGTGGATTCTAGATCAACCCAAAGAATTTTATTCCAAAGGCATACACAAATTAGAAGAACGATGGGACAAGTGTATAAATGTTGCTTGGGGACTATGTTGAAAAGTAGCCAAAGTTTTGCATTGATTGAATAAATCGTTTTTGAGCTCCAGCGAGTTGTCTCGTTATTTATTGAATGACCCTCGTAATATAATCAATCAGAGAGTAAATATTATTTCTTGATCATCATGATTTTAAAATAAATTACAACACTGCCGTTTGAGTGTCGCTTTCCTTCAAGATCTTAATTTTCTCGTACTTAATCAGGGGTGGAATCTTGCACGAAATACCGAATTTTGAAAATCATTTTCGCCGACCACCTCTCAGTGTCATTACTTCCAGGACTTCTAAATCGTATGAGATCCATATCTCGAGGAGAGGTATACCTCGTCTGCATTCCAGTGGGATGAAAGATATGATTTTTATTCTTTAAGATTCATTGATTGGTTCAGTCTCTTCGCGTTGGCGGTTTGTCTCTTGTAAAACATCTCTCCAAAAAAAAACCTATTTCCATCTTATACAGAGCATTTTACATTTTGACTACCTTGGACTATGCCTCATATCCTTATAATGCCAGATTTTTTTTTTTTTTTTTCTTATGAGATATTTTTCATTTCAGAGAAAAATTAGAGAATGTAAGCTCCTTGTAGCTGCACTTTTATCTACTATTATATCTTTAGTATCATCGGAACAAGTGCTGGCCCTTAGTTAAAACTAATTAATTTGACGTTTAAATATCCTTCAATAATTATTTCTTCGCCATCCAATAATAAATCTATAATATTACATCTTAATTTCAAAAAATGAATGAAATAAATAATTACTTTCTCTTGTGTAAGAAGAATTATAACATTCGTGTCGCATTTATGAAATTGAGATTTAATCGAAAATATATGTTTCGAGGTTCTCTAGTATGTAAATTTTTTTAAAAAGATTGTTCCATTTATGTATATGTATGCGCACTGATATCTGTAGGGGAGGGAATAGTGGTCAGCGTACTGCACTCTCACGCGGATGTCCCGGGTTCGAGTCCAGCTGTGTTACCCTTAGATGTTTCCTTCCTAGGAGCCTCTACAGCTCATTGTCCGGTGATGGACAGTGTTGTCAGTAATAAGAGAACACTGTCCGGAGGCCGGCAGTGCACTGAGAAAGCTCCGGGCGCCAATGACCATAAATGTTAACGCGCATTAAATTAAAAAAAAAAAATAATGATTGGTATATGTGTGTGTGTGTGTGTGTGTGTGTGTGTGTGTGTGTGTGTGTGTGTGTAGTGTATATGAAGAAAATATCTAAAAAAAAACCGGAATGGAATACGCAATCAAGAAAATCGCAAAAAACTGAAGAAATGAAAAATTACAGAAAAACGCACTTCCGTTTGATGAAAACCTTTATCGTAGTAACAAGTAACAAGTTTGAGTACATCCGTTTTTTTCTATTTTTGTGATATATTTTATTAAAGAGATTGAAGACCTTCAAACATGTATTTTCGAAAATGTTTTTGACGCTATCACAATAA
>JAAEAF010009538.1:0-37310 GCA_011037195.1 Triatoma infestans
TTCCTAAGTTCCTTCAACAGAAACTGGTCGCTGACCCCACAAAAAGGTTCCGGCACTTGGAGCGGGGTCCTAACCCCCAACTTGGCCATGGCGTCGCCATCTCATTTCCTCCATTGCCAACAAGCCCCGGCACCCACCACAGGGTAACTTTGTTCCTCCTGCCTAGGTTATTATGTTTACCTAGGCATTCCCAGACAATTTTAGAGCTGATAACCGATGCACTCAATGCTCTAATGGCTGCTTGATTATCGGAAAGGATTACAATTTCCTGGTTCCTATATCCCCTATCAAGGTTAAATTGTACGCATCTTCCAATAGCCTATATCTCCGCCTGGAAGATGCTGGGAAAATTACCCATGGATTCCGAGTGCTTGATAGTTGGACCAACCACTCCCGCCCCAGTCCCCTCGAGGGCCTTAGACCCATCCGTATACCATTTAATGGCATGTTCCTTAATGCCCAACAGAGCGGATCCCTCGCGCCATCCACTTTTGGTGCCCAGCTTCACCGCTTTTGGTACACTCTTACCGCCGGGGACTTTTATCGACGTCCAGGTCTAGATCCGCCAAGTTTGCAACGGGGCCACCTTGAGAACGGTGCAATAACACTAAATGCTGCGCTCGGACGGTCATTGATGAATAGGAGGTGAAGCCTGCTATTCACCCTGGGGCTCCCCACACAGAGCTGTGGAAACCCCCTTGGTCCCTTAGTCCTATCGATGTAATCCTCAGAAATCCTCCTTGTCGAAACTTTGGACAGTCTTTGGAAGCATAGCCTATTTGATCGACTCAGGTTGATAATTTGACCTTTAAATTTGTTTAGATTGGTTGTTTTGTCTGGAGATTAGACAGGAAGTTGCTAGATCTGATTTCAAAAAGGTTTCTAGGATTACTCGTGACTGTCCGCAGGGTTCGATCTCAGAACCGGTCTTTTGAAACATGGTTTTTGATAGCTTTTTGTTGATATCCCCGGGGTGTTTCGTAAGGTGGCCTGTGCAGATGACCTAGTTTTAGTCATTGTTGAAGACAGCAAAGCACAGGGTAATTCTGTAGCCAAATGAATACAGACGTTCTGTAGTGCACAGGCGTGGTGTTCTGAAAATAAATTGCGTATCTCCTTAGTAATAACGGTTACCATCTTGATTAAAGGTACGTTGGCTTTGAGTCGGCAACCATTTGTCCGTTTTGGAACGGGTCGGCTGAGATGGTTTCAGCAGGCCAAATACCTAGGTGTTACTCTGGTCAGCATATTGAGCTTTATCCCTTACATTAAAGAGCTGAGGGGAAAATCAAAGAAATTAGTTGCCATCGTGTGCGTAACTCTATTGCATTGAGGCATGTACTAAAATTTGTAGTATTTGCGATACTTGCTCTTTACGATGGGCTACTTCAGCCGCACAGTATCCACCGTGAAGGCTGAGGATTTTAGGATTAGATTAGATTAGATTCGAAGGGGGGATTGGCTCTTCAGCCTGCGCCGCGACCCCCATGGGTCTATTGTGGCACCCCCTAAGTTCGAGATCCCTCTCCAGCCCTGTCCTTTGTCGAACTGTGGAGTCTGGGGGGCTCCCAGGTGGTCAATTTAGAGCAACTGCCATCAGAGCACCCTCTCGAGCCCTGCCTGCCTAAACCGAGAAGGGCCCCAGCTGAGGCTTGCAGGCGCCAGCTTCTCCTCTCCAAAGAGGCGATACCCCAGCCATACAAGCTCCTCGCACTGACATAGCACGTGCAGTGCTGTTCCTCTTCTTCATGACAAAACCTACACAGGCTATCCGTTGCCAGGCCTGCTGTGCATGAACTTACTGAGTCTGCAATGGCCAGTGAGAACGCTAATTGCTATCCTTATGGCCACCTGGCCTAGTTGGAGTAATTCTGCAGTTAGCCTGGACGAGTAGCAATGAATGAACGTTTTCGCCTGCCTTTGGCCTGGGGTTTTGGCCAACCATTCCCTTGATTGGTCGTGCGTCCATGTCCTAATGGATGCACTCCTAAGGCCTCTTGAGACACCACAGAACGGTTCCGGCCCGATAAGTGTTCCAATGGAACCCTCCCGGGCCAAACGATCTGCCGCCTCATTGCCTTATGATCCGAATGCCCAGATACCCAAACCAGGAAGACCTTATTATGGCTTCTAATTTTCCTAAGTCCACTTAGGCAACCCCACACCAGCCTTGAGCTGATCTCCAACGAGTCAGTTGCCCGCAGGGCAGCCTGGCTATCCGAATAAATCACGATTCTGGAGTTATGCACTCCCCGTCTTCTTATTTCGGCGGCGCAGGTAATAATTGCGACTAGCTCCGCCTGAAAGACCGTGACTAGTCTTCCCAGGCTCACCGAGATATCACATCTCGGATGAGCCCCGTAAACGCCGGCTCCCACTCCTTCCTCCATCTTAGATCCGTCCGTGTACCACATAGATTCGCCTGAAATTGGCGGCCCGTCCTTCCATGCCCCTCTATCTAATATCAAGACTTTGAAGGGTTTTTGGAAGTCGTTTCTAGGAGTCATTATATCCGAAGGCAGACCTAAAATTATGTCTGCCTCCAACTCCTCACATAGTTCCTGGTATTTCCCACTATGCCTGGGATAAATGGGAACTTGTCCCTGTTGCAGTCGAGCCACGACTGCCCTAGCAACGCCTTGGACGTAGATGTGGAGTGGTGGAAGGTTTAAAAGAACCTCCAAGGCTACAGTTGGGGTAGTCACAGAGGCGCCCGTCGTGCTCAGGCAGGCCAGCCTTTGAACACTTCCAAGGCTCCATCTGCAAGGTCTTTGTCCACCACAGAACTGCCCCGTGGGTTACCATCGGTCTTACCACACTTGTATAAATCCACAGGGTCATCTTCGGGCTTAGTCCCCAACTTTTACTGCACAGCCTCCTATACCTATTCATGGCGATTTTGGCTTTATATGTGATAATGTTAATATGAGAATGCCATGTCAGTCCTCAGTCAAACATGACTCCCAAATATTTGGCTTCCATGGCAAAGGGAGGCGAGTACCGGCTGTTTTAAGCCTTGTAAGTTTCTCTTCCTTGTAAAAGGAACCACTTCAGTTTTGTGGGGATTAATGGAGAGACCTTCCGCCCAACCATTGATTCACAATATTGAGCGCCCTCTGCGTGCGCTCCGAAACTGTTACCGCGAATCGCTCCCTCACCACGATTGTCGGGTCATCCGCAAATCCTAGGCAATGGAAGCTTTCCGCAGTTTATTTGGCCAAGATGTCGTCGGCTAATAACGTCCACAACAATGGCGACAAAACGCCTCCCTGCGGACAGCCTCTACTCACCCTGACCTCAAGAAATGAGTTGTCTGTGGTGGCTATATTAGCCCTTCCTAATAGACTAATCCTTATCCACTGACACATCGTTGGAGGTGTACCTTTTCTCATCAGTGCAGCCACTAGTGAGTCTGAGACATTTTTAAAGGCTTCCTCTATATCTAAAAAGGTTGCTACCGCAGTTCGTCAGGCGACTTTTGGAGTAACCTGTTTAGGTCATCCAACGCCAAGTCTACGAATTTTCCTGCCTATAGGCATATTGACGACTATTAAGAGGATTCGTCCTCAAAATCTTGTCCCTTATAAACCTGTCAGTCATCCTCTCCATCGTCTTCAGCAGAAAGGAGGACAGGCTATTGGTCTAAACAACTTTGGCGATTAGTCTGCTGTCCTCCCTACTTTTGATAGAAACACGACCTTCACCTTTTGCCATTCTCTCGGAATGAATCCTCATGCCAAACAGCCTCTGAAGATTCTACATAGGTGTGGTATCAACACCTCTACCGCCTTCAGTAAGAAGATCCGGTAAATTCCATCCACTCCTGGAACTTTATAGGGCTTGAACCTTCCATTCGCCCATCTTAGCCTATTCGGCTGTATGACGTAATTCGCAATTTTCCAGTACGCCCGACCAGGCCCCTCAACCTCGTGTGGGGCCCCTCGGTGAGTGGACCCTGGAAAATGTGTGCTCATAAGCAACTCCAGTGACTCCTCTACCGAGTTAATGTAGGTTCCGTTATCTCTCCTCAGGAGCCCTACCCTGTCAGCAGTACCTTCTCTTTCCAGGATCCTGTGAATTCTTGCGCACTCTGAGGTGTCCGCCACGTCCTCACAGAATCTCCGCCAAGCTTTGCGCTTGGCCTTCTTTATTTCAATATTGTACTGCATCAGTGCACTTTTATACGTTGCCCAGTCTTCATTGGTTTTGGCTTTATTAAACAGCCTTCTCACTTCTCGTCTTCTCCTCTCTAGGTGATCGCTCCACCAGACTGTCTTCGACCATGAGGCCTTTCCTTCTCCGGACAGTTTTCCTGGTAGGCGACCAATATCGCCTCAGTTACCAGTGCCACTGCCCGTTCCAGACCTTCCGTCTCACGTGCGTCCATCTTAAGGTCATTGAGACACTCGCTGAGACTCCCAACAAATCCCTCCCAGTGAGTCGCCCTCGGGCTTCTAAGCCTACTAATGACTAATGGCGGAATGGATATATCGAACTTAATATGCCTATGATCCGAGCATGATGGTCCAATTGATACATGCCAGTGAGCTATTTTGCTCGACAGCACAAGTTGGTTCCGAGCCTAAATTAGCCACATGCAACCCTTAATGAATTCATACCAATAATGAATACATAACGGTACTTACCCCTTTGGTTAGTATCGGTATTCCCCAGGCAGTATTATGCGCATTGGCGTCGCACCCCAGCACTAGCTGTAGATTCCCTCTTCTGTAAATATGCGACTAATCCGCTCAGTAGCTGGAGGGGGAAGTCCTCATCACCAGGGAAGTACGCCGAGCTAATAACCAGCTTTTTTACTCCCTCTTCGGTGATGATAGTTAGGAGAGCTGTAACACAATCAGCGGAGCATAGCTCCGGTATTAGTCCGCAGCTCACCTTGCTACTATGTACTATACACGCTCTAGGTCTAGTCACAGACTTGTTATACAGTACCTTACCAAATTTCGGATTCAGTCCTCGGACGATCCCTCTATGGCACCACGGCTCCTGCAGTAGGGCTACATGTAGCCCCTCCCTGTCGAACCTCCTACTAAGCACGGCCGAAGCGGCCTTTGCATGGTGGAGGTTCGCCTACACCATCTTGACTGCCATGTTAGGTCCCCGAGGGGGGGGCGGAAGGTCGGCCCCGGGGCCATCCCTCAGCTTCCGCGGCCGCCGGTAACCGCTCCTGGCCTTGGGGCCTGTGGAGCAAACCGGTACTGCTTCCGCCAGGAGACGCACCCACGGGAATCCCCGCCTTTCCGTCCGTCCCTTCCTCCATCCGCCCCTCTCCTTCGGGTAAATCTGCAAGGGCAGCCTGCAACGCCTCCATCTCTCCTTCCAGGCTCCCCTGTCTACTTCTGGCAAATCCGCCTTCAGAATGCTCTCGGCCTTGTGCTGATCCTCCTCCATCTCCATCGCCTTGGCTTCCTCTGAGCTCTTGCTTTTTGGGGGCTTGTGTCGAAAATTCACCCGCCCTAACCAAAATAAGGGGACATATCTAGCCTTTTCAGCTCTACCAATCCTATGACCAATCCCTTGTCCATGGAAAACGTCCATAGGCACCCACCCTATACGGGTAAGCATCCCCAGGTCTTCCACAATCTGGTATTTAGCCCCTTGTTACTCACTTCTAATCACGTGAGTACTCTTTCAGCCTCTACCTTCTTACCACCCTCGTTAGGGATAAACACCTTACAGGTTTCAGGACCCGGTATGTCATTTCCCTCGAGTTAGGTTTGTACCTTCCCAATGTTTAAGCTTTGGAATAATCTTCCTTAGCCACTCGACACTTTACTTGCACAAGTAATGACAATATACCCTGGCTTGTGGGCACATTTGGCCAATCTGAACTGTGGTCCACTTCTTGGGATCTTGTCATACTCCCCCAGTATTGCATCCTGGATGGCTTGCTGCCTCTCCATACTTAACTGGGTATCGGGGAAGCCTTCTTGCCAACAGCGATTTTCGTCGAAGAGAGAGCCTCACTGTAGGATTGCTCCACAGTTTTGGCTTTAACCCTCTTAGGCGGTCGCTGCTGCGGCGGGGATTCCCCCTACAACCTGGACCTCTTAGTCTTTTTTTTGAGCGTTCGGCCCATTGGAGAAAGTTTTCTCTTATAATTTTTCGTTTGACCTGGATGTAGTCTTGTCCTGCCTCTATACGAGCCTTGAGTTGCTTTCTGAAAACTCATTACAGTCGGGCGACTTGCACCTCCTTCTCTGTCATTCGTTCAATAGCTTCCAGCGACTCCGCCCTAAAGCTCAAACTTTTACCGGCCATTGCCTCCCTCCCTGATTGCCGAGCCTCCAGCCCGCAAGGCCGGCCTTTGGCAGTCACTGGCTTACCGTCTGCTTCCGCCGTAGCCATAACGGCTGCGGAGCCAGAAGCCCCACTCTCGGTCTTGGGCATCTGCCGAGTCACTTTCGCCGGTAACTTGGCCGTACTTGTTGTGGAGTTACCTCTTCCCCATGGCCTGCCGAGCCGGTCTTTGGTGGCATCATTGCCTTGGATTTTTTTTAAATTTTTATGAACTTACCCATTTGTTCCCACGAGTAGCTGGGGATAAGGTCGTCCACCCGACCAGAGCCCCGCAATAGCCGGGCAAGGCTAAATACTCTGGGGTTTCGCCCGGTGCCCCGGAGGCTCCGTTAACGACACAATACAATGAATGGGTGTGATGCGTTCCCATTCATCCCTCGCACGGAACGCATCACACCTTAAATTGGGCCCTAATATCCTGTCTGTACTGTGTGCGTGTAAGAGTTGTTGTGTGTGTCCGTGTGTTGTGTATGTATCCTGTGTATTTGATGTTCGCAGGGTCGCCGTTACCTGAGGAGGTGGCTAGTCTGCCTCCCATCCCACGATAGAGGAATATAAAGGATCGGGTTCGATAGGAAATCGGGATAGGGATGGTAAAATGAGGGGGCCTGCGGTAGGTTGCCACCAGGCCCGCCAGTGCCCTGTTGGCCGCGCTCGAAGAGCGCGTTGCCTGGTCCTCACGGCGTGGACTTAGGGTCTAGCCCCTCGATTCAGGATCGAGGAAGCCTTTGAGGACCAGTTTACAGGATGCCTTTCCCTAGATCTGGAAGTGGTTTCAGCCTCTCGTTATCTTTTAAGGACGGGCTAAGCAGGGAAGCAGGGAGTTTGGTGTAATCGTAGTACATCCAGTGTCTATGGGTAATCTCGGGGAGGATTATAGATGTTGGCTGCTGGATGAGTGGAGAAACAATCTGGAGGTTGATCTGCTTGAGATGTGGAAGTTAGGTATTCAAACAAAGGGAGAACGACGTATTTATTGTTACCTGACGCTACAGCGGGCAGAAGGATAATTCCAGAGCATCTATGTGGTGTCCAGATTAGTTACCGGCCAGGGGCAGTTGAACAGAAAGTGATTTAACATGGTTTGATGTTGGGCTGGGATGTTCGCAGGGTCGCCGTTACCTGAGGAGGTGGCTAGTCTGCCTCCCATCCCACGATAGAGGAATATAAAGGATCGGGTTCGATAGGAAATCGGGATAGGGATGGTAAAATGAGGGGGCCTGCGGTGGGTTGCCACCAGGCCCGCCAGTGCCCTGTTGCAGGGAGTTGTCGCTGAGGAGCTTGAAACTGCATAGATATTAATTTTAGAATGCGTTCTGCATGAAGATTTAAGAGTGTGTCTATGGAGGAAGGTAGGCCTTCCATGTAAATCTGGGGAAGGACGCCCATCCACTATTGTTAGAAAATAGCGCCGCTTATGGTGCCTTAGGGAATTCGCGGAGATGGCGTGGAGTCGTCCTATGCCATAGTCATAGATCGTCATAGTTTTATATCTGTTAGATAGGCGGAGTGCTTATGGGGTACCTTGCATTTATTGTTAGAATGGCAGAATGAAGTGTCAATTTCGGGATTATTTTTAGCCTAGATTTGTTTTACTAGTAATGGCATATCGAATATCCCAGGATGTCGAGTACTGAGAGGAAAGTTTTTTATTGGGAAATTTAAGTTTATCTGTCCGCGATCACTTGATTATTTGTGTCGTCCTTGGTGTTGCTGAGTTGAATGTACTCATTGGGAGGTAGGGGCGTGTGTATTTAAAAAAAACTCTAATGCATAAACTCTTAGACAAAAAGCTGAAGACCCTATTTATTATTAAACCATTCTAATGCTCCTAAGTTAAACGTCTACAGTTCTAACAACTTTTAACTATTTTGATTACGTTTTTGATTTATTTTTTCTTTGATGTTAAAAGTTAATGAATTAATTAAATTAAGTAATATACTCTAAACGCTGTACAGTCCATGGTAGTCTACAGCGAATAATGGTCACTGGAAGTCTCAGTCGTAGAGAAGGTAGTACTCAACTGCAATATATGACTACTACAGGCGACCGTTTATAGCTGTTACCATACTAGAAAACGGTCATTAAACGGCTCACGAGGTTCACGATCAATTGCTAACGGTCCTTAATGTACCGGTGATAAAACGGTCAGAAGAAGGCTGCGCGAGTTTGATTTAGTATCTAGACTCCCCGCATTAGGTCCTTTATTACTGGAGAGAATCGACGATTTGTGGTCTAGAAGAGTTTCGAAAAGGAATATACAAATTCGTAACGAATGGAGGGACGGTGATTTTTGCCTTATTTAAAAGAAGATTTTAAATGACTATTTTCATTTTTATTCTACTTAATATAAATATAATTTGCAGGTAGACATTGAAGATGAAAGAGAAGTAAGCGAAGCAGAAGCAAAAAGTTGGTGTATTGAAAATGGTAATCTACCATATGTTGAGACAAGTGCCAAAGATGCAATTAATGTCGACTATGCCTTCAATTTAGCCGTAGATATTTGGACAAAGTTTGAGGATGCAATGGATAATCAAGGTTTATATCAAGAGGATACAATAAAATTACAAAATCAAGTTCCGGATAACAAAACACCATGCTGTAATATCAAGTAATTTTTATCAATTAATTCATTAATTCAATATTAAATTATGTAATTTTTAAATTCCGTTCTCTGTTAGGAACACCAAATTACAAAATTAAGTTACCATTCAAACATATATTTAATTTTATTCAGGTACTTCTTTTTTGTTATTATTAGAAGTATTTGTTTTAGTATTTTAAAGAAAATATTTAAATTGTACTGTGAAATCATTTATTAGGGAGATGTGAATCGATTTTTTTTTTTTTTAGTTATTTCTTCTCTTTCATTTATTCTGATTTATTCTTCTAACACAACATGATATTAGATGATGTTTAGCGTTCTCGGTCTACAAATGAATTTCTCCTGTAAACGTTTATTCAGAAAAAGTTCAAAATCTAAATAGGATTGCTTCATTTAGATTGGCAAATTTCCTAGGCTCAGGCTTGTAAAATAAAATTTTATAGGCTACACAAAAATAGCTTAAATTTCAATTTTTATATGAAAATAATCACTTCTAATTACAACTATAGGGTTCTATTTGGATACTATTTCATTTTTTAATTATGTCAATAAATGTAACCAAGTGATTTACTCAATAAAGCCATATGCCAATCAAGCTAAGCTAGCAATTTTTTTTTAAGATCTGTGATAAGTGGTAGCTCTGTTAACTGATAACTCTGTCTAAATAAAATTTATTTTTTGAATTATACTCGATTCACATCTACTGAAGTTAAAGTTAGGTCAATATTAATACTTGATTCATAGAATTACATTATTGAGACATTATTACTATTTATTTGCAGCTATTGGGATTTACATTATTGTAGAATAACTTTTTTTAATTATTCAAATGATAAACGTTTACTTTTTGCAAATTGCACGCTCTTATTCTTCTTTACTCAATGCAATTAATTGGTGCTGCAATTGCAATTTGAATTGTCTGGTGAAATTGCACTAGTACTATTTATAAAATATTCATGTATGCAATGAAAATACAAGTTCAATATAATGCAATATTGTGTCATGAAATTTACGCTTATGGAACTAAAGAAACTTTAACAAAATCATTCCTTTTTTGTGTGATTATATCATTTATTACAATAATTTTTATTATTGATTCAATTTTAAGATTAAATCCTGTATGTTGTAAAGTTATGTAATGTAATATACATACCATATAATGTATTAAATTGAATTTAATAAATTAAGGTCCATTGGGGTCCCAGTTGCTACCAGAAAGTTTTCTTGGTTGCTACCACCCATTCTGTTGGTTTCGAAGTTGTGTTTCAGGGACTTTAAGTGTGCCACTGATTAAGAATACGAAAGTCGGATGCAGCAGCCCTTTTTCTCTATTTTAAAAAAAAAAAAATGTTGTCACATATTCACACTAGCTTCTCTTACTGCAGTTACAAGATTTAAGTGTTAAATTTTCTTCAAAATTATAATTTTTTTTAAATATTTACTTGTCTTCAATTTTGTATCAGTGAGAGAATTTAAATTAAATAAAATAAGTGGAAAGCGTAAGTTTGACAGATAACTTACTGTCGGATCCCATGGTGATACCAAGGAAATTTGGGGAAAGCGTAAATTCCCCCTCATTGCCTAAACGTCTTTATTAACTTTCTCGGAAAAAAGTTTGGAATAATACTTATTGGTCACCGTATTCATAGTTAGTAAATCAAATGTAAAGAAATCCGCCGGTTTTTCTATGGGGAAAACGCAAAAAACTGAAAAAAAAATGGTAAAAATCTACTTCCGGTCAATCGATTTTCTTTAGTGGGTCCGAGCGGTCCCTGTGCACCTCTTTATATGATTCATCCCATGTCTTTGCTGATTGATGATAATAAACAATAGCACATAAGAAATAGTTATAAGAAAACATAACCCGATCTTTCCCTTGCAAGTCATCTTAAATAAATTTTCCCAGCGAAATGTTTCAAATAAAAATTATAGCTCCTAAAATATGTAACTGATATTCCAAGATTAAAGAAATCCGTTGGAGCCATTTTCATTAAATCGCAAAAAGTGAAAAAAAAAAAACATTCAGAAAAGTGGTGCTTTCGGTTGAGGAATTTTGACAGATAACTTACTGTCGGATCCCATGGTGATACCAAGACGGAACTCTGCGACTTTTCGTTTTTGGGCTATGCTGTTCACTGCATACATCCAGACACACACGCACACATTTCTAAAAACCACTTTTGGGAGCTCAAAACGTATATTTTCAGTGAAAACGCGATATCAAAAATTTGACAGGATTACAATACTTCCGCTGTTACTTTCCCGATATATATTGTTACTTTCTCCTATTGTTTGTAAGAGGAAGTATTGTAATCGTGTCAAATATTCATCGGAAATATCCATTTTGAGTCCAAAATTGTAGTTTTCAGCAATTTGTCTCAGCGTGTGTGTGGGAGGGGGAGCATATCTGAGAAACGAAAAATCGCAGAATGTTAAAACTTAATATTTCGAAGGGCTACCAGGAGACCTTAGAATAAGCTCTCCATAAAAATTGTTAAACTGGAAATGTCACTTTACTGAATGTTTTTTTCAGTAAAATTCACTTTACTAAATAAGTTTTTTGTGATTTCCTCGTAAACGGCTCCAACGATTTTCTTTAAACTTTACATCAATTACATATACAAAGAGCTACAACTTTTATTTGAAACATTTCTCCTGGAAAATTCATTTAAGGAATTTGGGGAGAAGAATGGGGCTAGGTTAGGTTTTCCTCTAAAGTGCTATTTTAGTTTATTATACAATTTTGTCATCTAAATACTATTAATTAGAATTAAAGGTATTGTTGAAATTCCGAGTTTGAAGAAAATCGGATGACCGAAAGTGCGTTTTTACTGAAATGTATTTTTCAGTTTCTGCTATTTTCTCTAAAACGGCTCCAATGATTTTCTTTAAACTAAAATTTTGAACTACATAATTATGTAAGGAGCTACAATTTTTATTTGACACATTACTCCTGGTAAATTCATTTAAAGGGGAGGTTTATATTTTCCTCTTAAGTGCTATCATAGTTAATTATACAATTCTACCATCTAAACAAAATAATAAATATGTTCCAAAATTTCCAGTTTCAAGAAACTTGGTTAACCGGATGTGCGTTTTTACTGAACAGTTTCTTCAGTTTTGCTATTTTCTCCATAAAAACGCCGACGAATTTCATTAAATTTGGTATACTAACTATAAAATATGTCAGTTACAATTTTGTAAACTGCAGTAAGAGAGAGGGAGGGTTGTGTGGTTTCACACCAGAATTTTTTGTTTTGTTTAATAGGATTGAGTTTAGAATTTTTATATTTTCTTTAAAGCAGTTATTATTTGTTGTGGTGGTGGTTGGTTCCCAGAGCTGGAAAGCATCAGAGACATTTTCCGTGGTAGCCTGCTTCATTTTGTGGTCATCGACCGGTTTCGGGCGTTCGCCCATCTTCAGGATGCGTTTGTCAGACAGTGTGATAACACAGACTTGCACAGAGCAAATTCAGTTTATACACCGACTCAGAATGAGTCACTGAATTTGCTCTGTGCAAGTCTGTGTTATCACACTTTCTGACAAACGCATCCTGAAGATGGGCGAACGCCCGAAACCGGTCGATGACCACAAAATGAAGCAGGCTACCACGGAAAATTATTATTAAGCGACTATTTGTTTCTTGAAGTTTTAAATTGACTGTGCTAAATATTTTGCAAGGGAAGTAAAATGCACTCTTCGTGATAATGTTTTATACTGTGATTTGCTATTTGCTATTTTAATACTAATAAATTTAGTTTATTTTGTGTACAGATATTAGAGATTATAATATTTTTTATTAATTTAGCAAACAGAATTTTTTTGTTTTCAATAATACTTAAAAATACAAATTTTACTTGGACAATGTTCATTATGTAATATATATATTTTTTTTATATTGGATTAAAAAAAATAAATTTTTGTAACTTTGTCATTTGAAATTGGATTTTAAATTTAACTTTTTTCTCTCATTTTGGGTCAATGTTTTTAATGTGTAAAAAGAATCTGTACATTCATTTTGTATCTCGAAAAACTTTTATCATCGCTTATGTACTTTTAGATATTAAATTAAAATGAAATTATGCTGACTTCAAGTTCGCTTCTATATTATTTTATTATTGGAGCTATTATTCTAAAGATTCCCTGAAGGAAATAGTAAAACTGAGTTGGAACTGAATTGAGAAAAAAATTAAAAAGAATAGAAACCTATTTCTTTTAAACATTGGTCTTATAAAACCAGGGCTTAGTTGAACCGGATGATCAACGAGAACAGACACCGGATAGAATTTAATGTAGTCTATTTGTCTTGGCTGAACTTATGTAACGAAGTTCAACTGATATCGGACTTGTCTGATAGCCTGTTTTCTTGACCAACTTGAGCTACAAGGCTCAGCAGTTATCGAACTTGAACTTCATATAACTCGTTTATCTTGATTGAACTTAAACGATGAACCAAACAGACACAGGACGTGATTTACATTTTGTTTTTAATTTTAATTTTAACTTTATAGATAATGAAAGCTTTGATCTATAGAAAAATTTAAAATTATTATGAAATTTATAAGTGGTAGTTGGTGTAATTTCATAATCTAATATTTAACAGCCAGAAAACTAAAACGAAGTTCGTTAAGAACCGGTATAAAATTTGCTATCGGTTCAAGGTAAGTAAATAATGATAACATATAACATTGTCCACAATAACACAATAATATTATGAAAACAGAATTTGATTTTGGTTTGATTTGTTCAGTTAGGTTTGGTTTGTTTTGGCGACGCTGACAGGTCGCCCCCTTGACGCCGCCTTTAGGGACTAATGAAGAGCTGTACTGGCCTCGCGCAAGCCCTTTGTTAAATTTACTAGCCTTTTGTTATAATTAAACTTTTTTTTTTAGTCGACGATGCGGGCCCTTTTTCCTTTTACTTTCCAAAGCTCACCATTGGATAGGATGATTGATTAAGTTTTTGTTTTAAAAACTATTATATTGCCTCTACAATATAAATAATGAATGATTAAGTTGTTTACATTTTTAACTTGTGTGATTTATTACCTTTTAATCAAATAAATATATAAAATGTTTATTTTCAGTCAAACTTGAAAGGAACAAAAGCATATGTTGTAATTTATAATTGAGTTAAGTAGGGTCAAGTTGGCTGCTTGCCTTCTTACTACCATCATCTATACTTCAGACTATAAGAGTTAAGTTTTCGATACTCATACATATAATATATATATATATATTGCCGGTTTTACAATAAAATATAATAATTTTCAGTTATTTCAAAACTAGCATTTATAAAACATCAATATTAAGCTCGCGAGGGAAGGGATTAGCTAAGTGGGATTAGCGCGTTGGACTCCCACGCGGAAGTCCCGGGTTCGAGTCCAGTGCTACCCTGAGATTTTTTCTTCCTAGGAGCTCTACAGCTCACTGTGTTCGGTGATGGACAGTGTTGTCTGTAGCGAGAGAACACTGACCGGAGGCCAGCAGTGCACTGAGAAGGCCCGGGCGCTAATGACCATAGATGTTGAAGCGCCTTAAATTAAAAAAAAAAAAAAAATTAAGCTCGCTATAATACTCTGTTAAATTACATCTTATGGAAACTTTTCACTCTAATGAAACTATTAAAACATTGCAAATTTCAACGTTTTTGCTTTATTTTTTGCTATTAGATACATATTTACCTCTTTCATTTTTTTGTATAAATATCACATCTTATTTTGTTTTGAGCAAAGAAAGATTGTATTTTTTTATTTTATAGTTATATCAAAATGAAATATTTTTATTCATCACGTTTTAATAAATACGTAAACATTAGGCGACAAACAGGATAAGTTTGTTTTCTGTAATAGATGCGAGAAGGGTGGAGGAGGCACCGTCTTGATTCATTATAACTCATCACCCTCAATCAAATTAAAATTAGACCTCATCTTTGTAGCTTGCAGGCGACTACGATCAGATTCCTTATCGACCATGATTTTCTACCATATGTAAGTATTGGCACATAAGTGGAGCGGTATTCTTGGCCACTTCTATATTACTGTGGAACTTTCTATTTTTCTATTTAAAAAATATGTTATAAAACACTCATAGACTTTCTCTTACTGCAGTTAATCCGATTACAAATTTTCCGTAACTTGCAAAGTTTTCATTTTTTCATTACTCTAACATAAATGTAGAAAAGTGGGGGGTTACATGTTGGTAGAAACATCAGAGAATTTTCCGTGATGGCCTGCTTCTTTTTTTAGTCGTCGACCGGTTTCGGGTGTTGCCCATTGTCAGGAACAACTGATGATGGGCGAACGCCCGAAACCGGTCGATAACCACAAAAAGAAGCAGGCTAACACGGAAAATGTCGCTGAAGCTTTCCAGCTCTGCGGAACCAACCATCACAACAACGTTGGTAGAAACCCTTGCCAGATAGTAATTTGAAAGAAATCACATTATATTACTGAAGACAGCGCCAATAACATTGAAGAAACTGAATTAACAACATTTAACGACACAAATTCCTTAGAAACCCTAAAATAATTTTTTTTTTTAACAATGTTTCAAATAAAATTGATTAAGTTTATATATGTAAAGTTAGCAGTCCAAGTTTAAAGAAAAACATTATATCATTTTCGAGATTGATCCAAAAAACTCAAAAACCTATTCTGTAAAGTTAGCCTGCACTTCCGGTTTATCGATTTTCTTCAAATTTGGTATTATAGCAATGCTTCTAAAGTATAATAATGTTATTTAGGTGGTAAAATCAAATATGTTGAAATGATAGTTTGGGGAAAACTGGACGTTACTCTTCCCCAGAACCCTCAATAAAATAAATGTTTCCGAAGAAAAATTACAAATAAAAGTGATAGGTATTTATGTATGTAGATAGTACGCGATGTTTAAAAAAAATGGTTGAAACCATTTATGAGAAAATCGGCGAACAATCATTCAGTAACTCCGCACTTCCGGCTGATGGATTTTGACCGAAACCTCCATGTTAGATGCGGTAGTGGTAGTTAAACAGACCAGCGTATTCAGAAGAAGCAGCAGATCCAGTATTTGAATGGACGGGCAGTGTACTGATAGTGGCGCAGTGATAGTGAAAGTTTCCCTTCCACTTGAAAAATTCCCTATATATATATATATATACAGACACATAAATATAAGAAAGATGCTAGAACATCCATCGAGTTAAAACTATCTTCATTGATTGCCCCAGCCACAATGAGTGTTTATTTTATTAGGTGAGTTGGATTTTTATTTCTTTGGTTTTATACATATTAGCGGTATACAACTATGAATAATAGAAATGGTAATAATTTGTTTTTTCCTTAACGAATAGCAAGCAGTCTTTAAATAAAGGAGTGTAGTAGTGAAAAACAAAGCTATTTTACAAAAACTTTTTTTACAAAATTCTAATAAGTAGAATATTCTTCTAAGTAACTTAAGTGAAACTAGTCATAAATAAAAAAAGCATTTAATATTATCAATACTAAATTGCGCTGAAGAAGACACTATCTATTATTCGAAATGTGTGAAATAAATTTTATTTTGTATTTTATATTCTGATCATTAACTCAACAGCAAGATATTGTATTTTATTTCCTAAACAGTGTATTCTTTGGCAAAGTTTAGAGCAAATTTGTTTATACATGTGATCAGCAGAAATCTAAATGAGATGCAAACATAAATAATTAAAATATATTAACTTGCGAATAAAATTATGGAATAAAAGAAAAAAAATCTCATGTGAAATACAGCTTATCGTTACTCTATCCCGAAGGAAGCTGGTACCCAAATGGCCTAGCTACACTTCTGCAGGATCTTTGCGTCCTACCTAGCACGGACTGTCACTTACATCCACAACACTCACATAATACCCATAAGTTTAAAGAGTTAACTACTGTTAAATCCACCACAAACATTTATTCCACCTGTACATATCTATATTTGATAAACAATTATACAAAAATTATAAGACAGCCCCAATAAAAGGGCTGTATTTGGCTTTGTAAGTATTCACTAAATCTACCTCTATAGTTCTTACTATAAATTTTACTTGAACCTGAAATTTTTGCAACTCTTTTATTTCTTTCGCTAACTATCAGGGCAACGTTGCCAGATTGTTGACAACCTGAAGAATCTCTTGGCCCCTACAGATTTACGATCTTCAAAAGGTGGATCGTTAAGAAAAATTATTTAATAAAGACTTCAGTGCAGTCTGGAAAGAAAACGCTAGAAAGAGACAGGGATGAATACAGGAGCATTGTGAGGGAACCCACCCTTGACAAACTTTATCCTGACTTGAAAGTTATAATTAATTGTATTGTTTTATTGTAGCTCAGAACGCCCACATGAATCATTTAAATTGTATTTCTCGAAGTATAATATCAAATAAGAACTGAAAGATCTCTATGTAAATAAAGTAAAAATACGAGCAATATTTGAGAAATTATAAATCATCTCACAATATCTGAAAATCGTTAAATTTAGTAATAATTTAAATAAAAAAAAATCCGTTCGGCACAGTTTTATTATTGGTTGGCCAAGTTTTAACCAATAACTTTTACTGATATTGAAAGTATTTCTAAATGAGTTACATTTTTCGAACTGAATTTTCCCGGATAATACCTACTTGTTTCCAGTACAAATATGAAAAATTAGTTTTCAGAAATTGGTTACTTCTTCAGCACGATCTTTTCCGATGACAGTGGGTTTTTTGGATAATTAGCATAAGTTAGTAGCTGAATTTAGCAGTTCACTATCTAATATGGTGTCTTCGAAAATGCAATGAATCCCAACTTTCACTAACTTCCTTTTGGCTACTTTTGCGGGAAAATCGACCAGAATGAACGTTACAATTTTCCAAATGCGGTGTTTATTTTCACCATTGCTTTAAACGGATAAAATAACGCATTAAATAACAATTAACAAAACAAAGGCAGAGAAGAAAGAACCTTATTTTCTATATAAAAGACAACACAGAAGGGTAGTGTTGTTTTCTGAAAAATATGTTGTAAATTTTATTATAAATGCAAATATGTAAAGATTATTGCAATGTTCGGAACGAGGAATAAAAACATTATTCAAATCGTCTTAGCCAGCGACCTTAGTTGTTTACAAGAAGGCAAAGTTTTTGGCGTCACAAATAAGACAAATTTGTTCGTAATGCCATGAACAGATTCAAGAAAAGCATTTAATTTATTAAACATTAAGGATTGGCTAAAACAAAAAAATAAATTTAACATTGGGCTTCTTTAAGTTATGGTACTGCTTAGCCCACAGTTAACACTCAAGCTTTTGATGTGATAGTGCTGGTTGAATCCCGTGGGGCATTGAAGCTCCTCACATAAAAAAAAGTGAGGAACACTTTAGTGGGCCCTGTTTGCGAATGATAGAAACACAGTATTAATTACACTAAGAACCCCGCGAGTTTTACACACACATCAATCAAAATTCCAATATCCTGGCCTTAATGGGCTTGCGCCAAGGTTTAGTTAGTTTGTATTAAATTATATTATAAAAAATTAAATTATTATTAATCTACATTGGGGGGCATTAACATTAAGTTTATTGAATATGTGGATGGGTCCGCAATGCTGGATAACATCTGGTATTTATCCGTCGTAGCATGCATATTTCTTATATTCCTGACCGGTTTCAAATTTTCATCCATCGTCAGAGCAAATTCACCAACATCGTGCAGAGAGTTCACAAACTTGGTGAATTTGTTCTGACGATGCATGAAAAACCGAACAGGTCAGGAATATAAGAAATATGCATGCTATGACGGATAAAATACCAGATAATTAATTTTTTGATTCCTATGCTTCTGCGGCCAACGCCATACCAATTACTTGAGTTGAAAGCGCATCTGTGTTTGGCATAAACTAGTTGGTTAAATTTTGTACTTAATTTAAGACATTTTGTAACATCCGTCGTTAATTAATGGCGGTTTTATTGTTTAAAAAAAAACTGAACAAAACTATCAATCGGTTCGTGAAATTTATATTCTAAATTTGAACTATAAAATGAACAAATGAATGAAAACAAACAATGAAATTTGAACAAATTTGAAATGTCAATTTTTGTTCAAAAAAAATAAAAGGAAAGACTGATTTTAGTATTTAGCTTCTAAGCTTTCTTAAAAATTTAAGGTGAACGCGTTGCTAAAATACGAAGGAAGACCGCTAATTTTTGAGTTCAAAGCAAATTGACCATTAGTCCTCCTCCCCAATAAATCCAAAGATAATACAAATAAAAGAAATAAAGCGAAAGAAATTCTAAAACCAAATCAAGAAATGGAAAGGTTATATAATCAAGATACGAGCAAAAATGTTATACTATTCACCACACGCATTTAACTCATAAAAACATTAAAAATGGATGAAATACAACTCAAATGGATGAAAAAAACTGCAATTTTATTTAATTTATAGACAAATTCTTCAGATAAAGTACATATACAGTATGATAATCGCTAAAAAGGTAACCGTTGTCTATTAAAGCGTTTACTGCTTTTCATTTTTAATAGTTAAAAATCAGTAATTTTATTAAACGTTAACGATTAGAAGCACGTGTTTTAACTTTTAGCATTCCATGTTAATAATAAACCGATGGCGATAATTTTAATTACGTCTATATATTATCTAAGTTTAGAGTTTTATGATTCCCACAATACATGTAACGAATATATACATATGTAGATGCCAAATTACCCTTTTTAAGCAATCCCCATCCGGGGTTAGTATTGTCAGTTATGTAACAAATGGTGACGAACTTAGCAAGGAAGCTAAAAATTTCACCTTACACCTTTGATGGATGGATAAAGAAACGTTGTTTTCTATTACATAACATACAAATTTTTATGATTATATGTTTATTAGAAATAAACTTCAAACTAAACAATATTTTCACTGAGTAGAAACCAGTAGGCATCTTTATTTCAATGTGTAACTCTAAAAAAAATGCGTATGTTGTTTACCGATCAGTAGTTTTAGTTTTCAGCATTTCAGTTGTCATTCTTAGAGAGATGTGACTTCCTTACAAATATTCTTCCTTTAAGAACAAAAAAGTCAATCTCTCATTCAGATTAATCGGAAGAATTGAACAGTTTTCTGGAAATTTGAATTTTATAGATGGAAAATTTAGCTGCTCAAAACCTATCCCAATACAACTATTACAAATTTGTTATGCATAATAACAAACATTACTATTTAGCATATTGTACCAAATATGTGATTTCATTGCGCTGTGGGCAGAATTTTGCTCTTGGCGCATTTCAATAAATTCAAGAATATTTTTTTAAAATATTTTTAAAATGTCAGGGGAAGAAGAATTAATTTTTACTGCCTTTGTTTGGAAAATGTTTGAATAAAACAAAATTTAGTATTTTATCACTGAACTTCTTTTTGTGAGTAGACAGTGCTTATAATATAAAATGAATTTAAAGAGAGAAAATATTAACTGAATTAGCAGCATAATAAAATTATTGAAATATATCCAGAAATCGTTCCTTTCTTTGTTGTAAATCAGAATATACAAATATCTTGTTTGAACCATTAAATCTCCATACAATTATGGCGATTCTCTAATTCTTTTAAATTCTCCAGAATTTTAGTTCCTCTTAATACTAAATAGATAGTTGAATCTTTCTTAAAATGAAAATGTTTTTATTATATACTGCAGAGAATTTTATACAGTAATTACGATAAATCTATTGATAGATTACAGATTTATTATGAATCCAATTTTAAACAAAAATGGTAGCTTCACATTTTCTCAAGATGTTGGTACAACCCTGTATCGGCATGGGAATCAAACCTTGAATACTCGCAGTGATGACTTGCGCAACTATATTAAGAGGGCATTTAAATGTATATAGTGCAATTATACGCATTGATTTTTAGGGCACAGTAAACTGTTTGGCAGCACAAAATTCAAAACTCATCCAAAAAGCAATGTTTTGGCATCCCCAAAATTCCAGCAAGATAACCCTGCAGTTGCCTAATCCACCCAAAAATCAGCTTCTCTGGAAAAATATAAATGATTGGCCCTCGGCTTAGATAGCACATATGCGAAGTTTAAAGAAAATCACTGGAGCTATTTTATAGAAAAATTCCACAAACTGAAAAAAAGTAAAGTTGCAGTTGACAGAGTTTAACAGAAATTTCGTGTCACATGTGATGGTAGTACCTAAAGGAATATTAAAATGGAGCTTACTACGATTTTTCGTTTTGGAGTAATTTTGAAACACACACACACATAAATATATACTGAGTTTTGGTTCTAAAAGGGCCAATGTCAATTTTTCACGCAAATGAGTTATGGACCTTACAAGCTTTTTTCACTGAGTTCTATTTTATGCTATAACGGCCAATGTCTAAGTCTAACAATGTGAAAGATATATATATCGAAAGGGCCAAATTCATACAAGAATTTATCTTCAAAGATAATGAAAAAATGGGCAATATCAAAAAAAAAATACACGGTGCACCTACAGGTATCATAATTAGTATACATTTAATCATCACTGACCCCAGTTGACAAAGGAAAAAACATTATCCTGGAATTCTTAGTTTTTTTAGTACATCTCACAAAAGAAAGTGTTAAATTTCAGTGCTCATTTACAGAAAACAGTGATTTTTGACATTGGCCCTTTTTGAACCGTCATATATATATAGAAATATTTTTTTTTATATTTCAGGAGACATCGAAACCTATGAGTATATTTCCGATGAAAACTGAATTTCGAAAATTTGCCGCGATTATAATACTTTCATTAGGAAAAGAAATATATGACATTTTATTTATTAACATAAAAATTCGCAAAATATCGTAAAATAAAAATTAGGCTCCTGGAATTATTTTTTAGAAACTTTTTCTTGACCGAATTTAATCGAAAACATAATATTTGTTCCTCTTTTGAAACCCACGAAAAAACTGTTTCAATATCAGGATACATTTGTTGCCAAATGTTTTTATTGCTAGTTTGATGGAATCTTATGGGCAGTTTACCTATAATTTTTTGGAGAATTTCTTCGATTACATTTAAAAAAAAAAAGAAACGCCAAAAAACTCTTGTGTAAGAAACATGCATAAACATTGGGGTTTAAAAAACAACTAAAAGTCTTTAATTCAGTTAGCGTAAAAAAAAAAACACGAGAAGAAAAGGAATTGATCTTTTCTACTCTTATATTAAAAGATGGAAAGTTCAAGTTTAACTACATTGATTTGGCGAAAGGTCTATATCTGACAAGGTATAACCTAAGGTAGAATACTCGGTCACGGTCAAGTTTTAAAACTTATCTGTCTAAAAAGGAAGATAAAAATCGGAGTCTTTCTAAAAAGTAGTCTAAAATAAATTCAAACTATATATATACATATATAATATATATTTGATAAAACACTTGGAAAATAATTTTAATTAATATATGCATGACGCAATAATAATTGTGAAAATATTTGCGAGTTTTCTTCTAACATTTTATTTAATTATATCTTTGGGATAAAGGGTTGATAAATTAGCAAGTTTTAATGATTTATACAATGCTAAATCTTCCCACTGAGAACAGTCTATAGGTGTTGACAAACCTATGTTTCTTGTAGATTGCTATAAGCCTTTTTTGGGTTTATTATTGGTTACATCCAATATGAATATTTTATTAGAAGATAATTAACAGCAACCTAAACAAATCCTGTGCAATTTATAGAAAGCGATGATTTATCAAATTTACAATCTACAAGCACAATATTAGTTGAAAGTTTCTCTTGCCCATATTTGATTAAACAGTTCTGTCCCTTACCATTGCCTAGCGACTGTTTCAAGAGAATTAAGGGGTTTAATAAGATGCGGAAGGAGTTTGATTTCCTGCTTGAAATATATCACGTTATGCACTTTGCGCAATATTTGTAGTGTTAACATGTAGGGAGAGATTCTATCTTGTTCAAGACTGACAGTCATGTTTTAAGCACATTATGTCTTAATAATGTATGTGATCTTTATCTTTCATTAAGATTTTCATGCGGGACTAGCTTGGGGTATATATCATTGAAAAATTATATTTAAAAAGTGATTTTGCCAAGAAATGTGAAACGAAGTTTCTGATATTAAAAAAAGCAAACAAATTAACAACTCGCGGGAAAAAAAAAGGTTTCTTCTCCAAGTCCAATGGGTTCGTCAATGGTTCACCTAACGTTTGTAATTTCTTCTGCAAGGAACGGAAGCAAGTGGCTTCCGCACCAACCTTTACCAGTTAGAAAAGAAAAATGACAGTCAACCCATGAAGGTAGTAATTGTTTCTCTAAATTAAAATTTTTGAGAGACTGAATTATTCTGTCTCCAATCATATGAAGCGCTTGTTCAAATGACGGCTTCCAGTTTTAACTTTTCAGATCAGTCTAATTTTCGGGCTTTCTAAAACAATTCACTTTTTTTCTTTATTTCATTTTTCTATTTTTCAAGGCATAAAACCGTGCATTTTACGACTCCACATAAAGGGACTTATATCACTAGCCAATGTGTAGCAAAGAGAAAGATCCAGAATTAATTTTTAGGACTAGACATGCGATATTTTATAGACTACCTCCCAATAGTCAATTGGAACAATTAATAATTTTTTAAAGAAGAATAGCAATATATTTTTTTTTTTTCTTTTTTTAATTTAAGAGCCTTCTCAGTGCACTGCCGGCCTCCGGACAGTGTTCTCTCGTTACAAACTGGAGCTGTAGAGGTCCTAGGAAGAGAAAATCTAAGGCGAGCACTGCACTTGAACTCAGGGACCTCCATGTGTTAGTCCAGCATGTTACCATTGAGCTAATCCCTTCCCTAATAAAATAAATTACGGAAACAATTATTTAAATATTCTAACAAGACAAACAATTAAATAATATTGTATATTGTGAAAATATATATGTTAGATAATAAAATATAGAATTGATTTGGGTTGTCCCTTAAATAGAGTTTGAGTTTATTACTTCCAGTTTTAGTTCTTATATGCAAGATAAAGTAATTTAAGATTTCTATTTACATTCTAATCATCCAAAGAGGTAATCAGTCATCAGATCGGTCCATTCAGCTCCTTGATTTCATCTCACATCAGCCCTTAAGAGACTTCGAAGTTTTGGAGGCTCTTAAAAACGCCAAAGCTGAGGCGGAAGATAGCTCGACTTACGAAAAAAAAATCCAAAATTATAAGGAGTTTTATCTAAATTAGGATTTTGAGTTTATATTACAATTTTCCTAACATATGTAAATATCTCAGCCCAAAAAAGTGGAGTACAAAAAATAAATCCAGATTAAATTATCATAAAAAAAAAAAAAAAAATTAGCAAATAATAATGAATTTACTCTGAAAGAGGAGAAAAGAATTATGGTGAATAAGGAAACTTATAAACCGAGATTTTTAGGTTGATATTAGAAACTTCTTATCAAATTTGGAATATCTTTCTAATTATTCTTTTTTCTCTTAATATTTTCTTTCTGTTATGACTCTTGCTCGCTCTCGTACTTTTTCTTTATATACTATTTTGAAAATGAGACTATTATAATATAAGTAAAATCTATTTTTTCATGCGGGCTTAACAACCAGCTACCAAAATTAGATGCCTTGAACGAGGGCGGGAACACTTACTTCACTATAAACATTTTTTAAACTAAATTGAACAGTTATACGCGTGACTGGAACGGAGATCTCACAGTAACAAATCCATGCACATAACCACTACATCAAACACATAAATTTAAGAGATTTTAAAAAATAGAAGGACAATTATGTTTTGGATGTAAAATTATGTGTATTCCAGATATAGAATAATTGGTACGACTTTCATTCTCGTTTAATTTTTTTACATTAAATTTTCAATTGTCAATAAAAATAATTCATTAGGCAAATAATAATATAACTTATTGAAATGTCTTGTTAACCTGCTGAACTTCCATAAATTGTTTATTACTAAAGCCTAATTTGGCTGTTAATAACGAAAAGGCAATTATTGAAAATTTTTCATTTTTTTATTTTGTTGTTAATTATGAAAAGAAAAGTGATTTAAGAAATTTATAATGGCTTTCTAAAAATAATGTACACTATTTCCAAAAAAAAGACAAAACGCTGGAAGCCGAAGAATTCAATCCATCCGTTATCATGTTCATAATACTTTCTCAATCGACTGACTTAGAGAATGCAAAAAAAAAAAAACTAAATGAAGCACTTTATTATAATTATTATGCATGTTTCACAACAAATCGTACTTGCTTTAACTTGGAGGGAAAAGTAATCTTCAGAGAAAAGATCGTGTGTCCGAAAATAATACGTGAAACAGTATTTTTAATGGAATCATCCTTTCACCAGTGACCTCTGCTCCATGACCTTACTTCAGGTCCCATTGTAGTGCTTCCGCTTTAACTTTCCTTTAGTTCCTTTTCTAGTTGGCTTATCAGTTATTTCTTTCTTTTTGAAAGTAATAATAAACATTTTAATGGTTGGAATGCCTTTATCATTTTATATTCTTAATTACTAATAAATCTGGAATAACATTTCAAAACTCAATATTATTAATGATACCAATCATTTATTTAACGATTGAAGACTCACTTATTCTAGCTAATAAATTTTCTTCAGTCTTGCAATTTTCTCAAACTATGGGCAACAGCAAGAATCGCAATCGTATCAAATATCAGAAATTGAGTTTTCATTGGAAATTCATAACTGCCTGGGTATGAACTTAACATCTCAAAAACGAAAATCGCAGGCAGCTCAAACTCAAATTCCGTTTAGCTATAAGTTAAACATGGTTTCGCGTAAAATCCATCAGCGCTAGAGCGACTTTACTGTATATTTTTTTCCCATTTTTCGCGATTTCACATTTATGCAATATCACCTTTGTTTGAAACATTTTTCCGAGAGAATTAATTTTTTTGAGAGTTGGGGGGGGGGGATTATAGTATTTATCTTTTCTCTGAAGTACCTACCATATCAGTAACAAATTTAAGATTCTTCCAACCATAAACTAATATTAATATACATAATAAGCATTGCTAGAATGAAAAAAAAATTGAAGAAAACTCGATTACGGAAGTGAGACTTTGCAGAATAGATTCTTATGTTTTTCTGAAATTTTCTCGAAAACTTCAAACATTTTTTCCGAAAAAAATTATTTTATAAAGTTCTGCAGAAATGACGGCGTTAGAATTTCAAATATGTTGGTTCAAAATTATTTGCGGATTCTTCTAGGGCTACATCTGACCGGGTAGGTACAGATGAGTAAATAGAAAATCTATGGACAAATGAGTAAATAGAAAATCTAGCAGTAAGAGAAATTCATGTAAATGTTTCACACCAGATATTTTACTCAAAAGGAGTTACCTTTAATATAAATACAGTGGTGTTAGGCACATGGTGGTTCTAGCATATGGCGGGTAGTAAATATTTGAGTGTGATTATATTGTAGTCCAGAAGACAATGTCAATAATACCTGATACCTAACCCCCAGAACCCCACTAAAATAAATTTTCCCAGAAAAATGTTTCTAGTGAAGGTGATAGGTTATATATCTGTTATAGTTAGCGTTTCAAGTTTAAAGAATATCATAAGGGCAATCTGAAAAAAAACATAGGTTCAGATTGATGAATTTTGATTGAAACTTTAGTGTGTCAGATGGGATAGTGGTACCTTAACAATATCAAATTTCACCTTCTATTTTGTTGATGGCATCGACTGCTTTGGACCATCTTCCTATTATTATTGCATATGCGAGATATTTTGTTCTCCCAATCACTCTCTCTTTCACACACATATAGACCATTCGTTAGGAAGGTTTTTTTTTGTATGAAGGAACCTCAAAACTAGTATTTCTGAAGAAAACTAATTATCGAACATTTGACACAATCGTCGGAAATCGGAGCCCTTCTTAACCTTCTTACAGCTTTAAGAGAAACGAAAATGAAGTAGCTTTGTTAAATTCAAAATATTCCTCAAAAAATACAACTTATATTAACCTATTAGATTCCGAAATTTTAATTTCCATCAGAAATACATGTTTTTATCAATTAGGCAGTAAGAGAGTTTTTATTATTGTGTATGTTATGTGCACAATCCATAAATAAATAATCTTAGGAAGTTCGAATATTCATTACTTTTCAATATCACAAGAAATCCTCTCATGAAACACATGAACGTTTCTTTAAGATGGTTCTTGCAATCTTTATTTCACAAAATGAAATAAAAAGATAAAAGTAGGAACAAAAAAAGAAAAAGAGAAACATCTAAAATTAATTTATACAATATTTATTTCTATAAACCTATTCATCAAAACATCAAAATCCATCGTCTTGTACAAGTGAATCCATAGATTTATTACATTTAAAATGACATTCATTAATGAGTAGACGAAATATTTGTTTGCTTCTAAGAGTTAAAATCTTGTTTAAAGCAAAAAGTAATTAAATATTTTAAAACAATAATTAAATAAAATTATTAAAGGGCAGGGATTAACTATGTGGTTAGCGTACTGGACTCCCACGCGGAAGACCCGGGTTCGAGTCCAGCTGTGCTGCCTTTAGATTTTCTCTTCCTAGAAGCCTCTATAGCTTACTGTCTGGTGATGGACAGTGTAGTCTGTAACGAGAGAACACTGACCGGAGGACGGCCGTGCACTGAGAAGGCTCTAAGGCGCCAATGACGTTGGGACAGATGTTGACGCGCCTAAAAAACAAAAAAAATCAAATGATTACTTATCAGGTAACCCAAACCAAGGTGATATTCTCTTAAACTGGTTTCATACGATAAAACTCAGGAATTAAATAAATAACTAAAAATCTGCCATGGAACAATCACACGACTTTCTCTTACCGCAGCTCTAATGAAATTTAAAAAATCTGGTTTGAAACACTTACACGATTTTTTCTTAGTCCTGCTAAAATTATTATATTTAAAAGGACAAAATTTTTTCATTTGGCCGAACATAAACATAGAGACAGGGAGGGGTACCGACAAGTACCTATTCCGTTACGTATTACAATTGAATACATTGTATTCAAAAAAGAGAGCGCCAATAATATTAAACAAACATCGGAAATTTAATGCTACAGATTCCTCAGAAGTACCTAATATCAATTTCTTCAGAAAAATGTTTCAAATAAAAGTGATGGGTTTATATCATTTACAGTTAGTACTCCAAGTTTAAAAAAAATTGTTACAATCGTTTTCGAGAAAAGTAAAAAAAAAAACAATTCAAAAACCTACAGTAAACTCGTACTTCCGGTTAATCTCTGCTTCAAATTTGAAATTCTAGCAATGCTTTTAATGAATATTAATATTATATAGGTGGTAGAACGATTCATTGTAATGAAGTGGTATTTTAGAATAAAGCTTAACACTACTGTTCTTCCGGCACCTCCAAAAAATCAATTTTCCGGGCATAAAATTGATAGATCTTTATGTACATAAATATTATTCGAAGTTTAAAGAAAATCGTTGAAGCCATCTAGGAGAAAATCGGAAACTTTAAAAATCATACTTCAATAAAGTCACACTTCCGGTAGATGGATTTTACCCAAAACCTTTGTGCCAATAAACGGAATATCAAGTTTGAGTTTCCTGCGATTTTTCGTTAGGATATTTACACACACACACACATATTATATATATATAGAAATTCAGCATCCGTATGTTTGTGGCGCAGAATCTCGAAAAGTAGTCGATGGATTGACTGGAAATTTTTACACAACGTTGCATTTCTATATAAGAGTGTTTATATATGCTTTTTATTCGAAGTTCCCATGGAAACGGGAAATTCCGAGCGTTTCGTGAGTTTGGCAAAAATAGACAGACGCGTTGCGATCGTGGTTATTCTGCATAGAATACGTCAAGAAACGCAATCATGGCTTGAATTTCACAGGACAAATATCCATTGAAGCGCTAATCTTCATTGAGGATCTTTGTCTTGCAATATGTAGCAAGTTGTTGGCACTATTGAGAGTAACAGTACCGAATAGGTCGATCAATGGAACGTTCGAGAGAGAACTGCTCAGAGAGCAATCATACACGAGAAATGACTTACAGCTATTCGTCCAAGAAAATACACCGAAACTCCTTCAATAACAAAAGATAGCATTTGATACCATCGTACAAGCTGTGACCAACTAATCCGGTAGATTTACTTTTTGCCCCAGGTGGAACTGGAAAAAGATTCTTAATTTCCTTAATCCTGGCTAAAATCCGTTCAAATGGCCATATTGTGATTAGCACTTGCTTCTTCAGGTAATGCTGCTACGTTGATGGAATGAGATAGGTCAGCGCATTCAGCTGTTAAAAACATTCTTTCAGTTAAAAACATTTTTTCTTTCTTTCCTTTCAGTTCACAGCAACGCAAAGTAGGGTATTAAATTGAATGATGTGTGTTCTTGCTGAATCTATGCTAACTATTATACTTCTATTTACTTCCCTAATAATTAAAATCAGACTGAGCCACAGCTAAGCGTGGCCGGATTTAGCTAGTAATATATATATATATATCAATGAACAAGGCCGAATCCACGGAGAAATTAACGGAAGAGTGGCTACGGCAGGTAGAATGTTCAATGCCCTTAAGAAAGGATTTATTACTAAAAGGGAAATAACGAAGGGCACGAAAATAACGGTTTTTAAAAATACTTATCTCCCAATTCTAACCTACGGCAGCGAATCATGGGCTCTAACTTCCAAACACAGCAGCCAGGTACAGGCAGCCGAAATGCGTTTTCTCCGAAAAATAGAGGGAAAGACGAGGAGAGATAGAATAAGAAATTCTACAATAAGGTCTAATCTAAATGTCGGGCCGGTGGATGAACTGCTGAGAGAACACAGGCTAAGATGGTTTGGGCACATGATGAGGATGGACGCAGGCCGTATAGCGAGAACTTGTTTTGAGGCTAAGATGCAGGGTCAAAGAGGCAGGGGCAGACCGCGCACTACATGGGAAGGGATAGTGAGAGAGGATTTCAAAAAGAAGAACTTGGATTGGAGAAGGAATGGAAAGTTGACTGAGGATAGGGATAGTTGGAAAGCTTTAGTGAAGGCACCTCGACACTGAAAGGTAAACGAGGAATGATTAAGAAGAAGAAGACTAGTGGTAGCTTGACGTTAAGCACGCTTGAAAAAATAGGCAGTTACTTTACTTTATATCTTAATGGGAGCAAAAGAAAATAAAATTGACAAATTTTCTTCATACCTAAAATTGCCTTAACTAAATAGACTTTTCTTAACAACTGTTGCCTTAACTAAATAGAGGTCGGGAAGGTGGTATATATATATACCCAAGACAGGTATGTATGAAGCAATTAGATTACAGTCCAGAAAATAGTAATTGAACAAACTCTAATAATAATGTTTGAAATCTACTGATGTCATACATTCCTTAGACACCCCCAAAATAATTTTTTCCAGCAAAATATTTCAATCAAATTTATATCTGTGAAAGTTAGTTTATTTCTATTTCATTTTAATTTATAATAAAAATCATGGTTGACGTCCAAAAAGTCAAAAATCTAATGTGTAAAGTCGCACAATCCAGTTGACCGAGTTTTCAAATTTGGAATTCTAATAATGCTTCTTAAGTAGTTGTTGTGGTTTCTGATGTTTCTTAAGTACCTTAAGATTAAGTAGATTATAGTACCATACATTACATTGAAGTGGTACTTTGTAGGAAAGTTTTACTTGATGGTCTCCTTCAAGGTTCTAAACAAAAATACAATAATAAGTAAGGCATCGATTAATCTTAAATTTTTGTCATAGCAATTGTGTTGACTGGATCAATTGATTAGAAATATTAAAGATTATTTTATAAAAACTGAAGTGAGTTAGTTTGGTTTAAATTGTTCCAGGTTTATGTACTACTATTAAATTATACTTAATATTGAAGGTGAAACCAGCACTAATAAACAAGAGAACTGTATTGAAGATTGATTTATATTAAAATATCTATTTTGAAAATCATGAGAATTACAATAATTATATTTATTTTTGGAGTAAGTGTATGTATTTTATATTAAACAATTATTTTATTCAATGTTTACAATCATGAATTTCTTTTATAAAGTTCAGAATAAATTATGGATATTTTTTATTATTTGATTTATTTTTATTAATAATTTTGATAATCTCTTCTTTGATTTGTTGACTAATGTCAAACCCATTTAAGAATGTAGTTTTATTTAAATGAGAAAATATTATTTACCAGAAGAATAGTTAATACACTTAACTCTTAGTCTTGCGAAGCTTTTGTCAAAGGCGCACTTTGTTTGGGTTGCATCGTATTTTCTAATGTGGATTTTGTTTTAGAAGATTCTAAACTTCGGGTTAAAACCGTCATTGAGGGACTTCTCAATGCTCTTCCCACCCCGGGCAATATTCTCTCGTTACAGACAACATTGACCATCATCAAATAATGAGCTGAAGAGGCTCCTAGGGAGAGAAAATCTAAGGGTAGCTTACCTGAACTTGAAACCTGGGCCTTCGCGTGCGAGTCTAGCGAAGAAACCCATTATATAAAAATTGTAGTTTGGTTTAACCGAGTTTTTCAAATTTAACATTTTAGCAGTGCTTTTCTTTTGAGTTAATATTGTGTGGTGATAGAACTATACATTGAATGAAACGGCATTTTAAAGAAAAACTTAACCCAAGAGTGGCCCAGAATCTCCATTAATCAATTTTTCTAGAAAAATGTTGAAAAAGTGATGGTAAAAAATATTTAGTATACGATATTTAAAGAAAATAGTTGGCGGCGATTTCGACAAAATCGCAAAAGAACCAGTAAAGTCACTCTTCCTGGATTTTGAAGGATACCTTATTGACCGATGCGTGGAGATACGGAAATGTAATATCAAGTTTGAGCTTACTACGATTTTGGAGATATTGTTCTCTCTCTCTCTCTCAATATATATATATATCATGGGTAAACATATTTGTTTCGTATTTGGAAGACTTCAAAACATAAATTTCGGTGAAAAAGTATATTCTGCATATTGAAAAGATGTCAATATTTCTCCTTCAGCCACAAGATAAAGTATAAATAACAACTTTTTAAGATCTGAGGGGTTTCCCCCTTTATAGCAATAAATAAATTAATTTATTAACATTATTATATTTTTATTATTTTTAGGCATGTTTAGTAATTTCCGGTGGAATAGAGGAGGACCATGCTTTATTTTATAAAAAATCTGACGAAAGTATAGGTAAAATTAAAGATAATAAATGTTTTTACAATTGAAATAATTTGTTTTTTTTTTTAATGTTGCTTTTCATTTCATTGACAGGCAAGGATAGTGATAAAATCGAGGATTCCACACAAATGGATAAAAGAGTGGAACACTTATTACTATGGTTGCAAAATAAATATAAAGAAAAAAGTAGAAAAGGTAAACTAATAATTTACTAGTTTTCAATGTTTATTTACTTCACTAATTTAGAGTCCAATTTGATATGACACTGATAGAAATTTCAAATTACTATTCTCTTTAGGGTATAGCAGCAAGAATAGAAATTTAGTTCTTAATCATTCTTATCCTCAGTCACAAGTAGGCATTTAAGTCCAGACAAGTGTGAAATAATCCTGCGTGGATTCCTTTGTTTCCTAATTTTGCATAAATGTATGCATTCCTTAATTCTTTCCGACATATGTTCGCTAATTTTATATATATTTTTTTTAATTAAAAACAAAATTAAGAACTCTAAAAAAATCACACTCACACAACTTTCTCTCACTCCAATTTTTAAAACTGTAATTGACAAATTTTATAGTTAGTTTAATGTAATTCGTCGAAAACTGAATAAAACTGTTCAGTAGAAACGCACTTAAGGTATACTAGTTTTCTTGAAACTCGCAATTTTGGCCATCGATTTATTTCTAAATAATTTTGTTTGGATTGTAGAATTGTATAATCAGCTTTGATAGCACTTTAGAGAAAACATAACCCCACCAAACCACCCAAAAGCCACGTTAAATGACTTTACCAGGAGAAATGTTTCAAATAAAAGTTGTAGCTCTTTATATGTGTAGTTCACATTCCAAGTTTTAAAGAAAATCGTTGGACCCAAAAAATACTAGAAAACTGAAAAATACATTTCAGTAAAAACGCACTTCCGCTCATCCGATTTTTTCAAATTCGGAATTTCAACAACATATATAATTCTAATTAATATTATTTAGATGACAGAATTGTATCGTAATCTGAAATAGTACTTTAGAGGAAAACCTAACTCCACCCCTCCCCTAAAAGTGCCCTTAAATGAATTTTCCCAGAGAAATATTTTAAATAAAAGTTGTAGATTTTTGTATGTGTAGTTGATACGCAAGTTGAAGAAAATCGTTGGAGCCATTTTTGAGAAAATCGCAAGAAAGTGAAAAAACCATTCAGTAAAGTGGTACTTCCGGTTGGGGAATTTTGACAGATGACCAACTGTCGGATCGCATGGTGATACCTAAACGGAATATCAAGTTTGCCCTTCCTACGATTTTTCGTTTTTGAGCTATGCTGTTCATATACATATACATACACACACACGCACACACAGACCATTCTCTAAAAACCAATTTTGGACTCAGGGGACCTCAAAACGTACATTTCCGATGAAAACTCGATATCGAAAATTTGGCACTATTACAATACTTCCTCTTACTAGTAGTAAGAAAAAGTAAAACAAAAAATTTCTTATAATTTGGAATAATAATGTTTATTATAATTAGCGAGGGATGACCTTTCAAGGAATTATCTCCCAACATACTCTACGACCACACAAGAACCAAGACCATTTCAGTCTTTTGGACTCAAAGTTGATACTAATACCAATAAACCAATAGATACAGTAAGTATTCTCCCTGATTTTTAAAATTTATAATTAACTGATTGTCTGTTTGATCAATAATAGAGCAACTGTTTTTCTTGTCAGGGCCTATCAATTGGTGATTTCTCTGGATTAAAACCAGAATTACCTGGATTAAATGGAGATTTTGGATCACAGATAGATGGTATATTTGCAAGTCCAAAACTTGATGTTGCAACAGGGCAGAATACACTAGATGGGAACGGTGGAGGATATCATCCCCCACATGTTCACGACATTAACGCTGAATGTTCAAAAGATCAAATGACGGTTAATATTGAATTTAATACCGTCTTTAATGGATTAATCTACTCCAAGGTATTCAGTTAAATATTTATTAAGTTTACTTTTTATTTTTAACCATAATGCCATTGTAAATACGTTTTACAGGGCCATTACAGTGCCAATGAATGTAGATATGTAACACCAAATTCTGGGAAGAAAAGTTATAGGTTTACACTATTACTGAATTCTTGTGGGACTCAATTTATAGATAAATTTGCAGAAGGTGAACAGGCTTACTTAGAAAACACATTAGTTATACAAAATGAGCCAGGCATTTTAGAGGTAAATATTGTTTATTGAAAATCAGGGTACGATTACCATGAAAAAATAAATAATTCATTTTAATGACAATAACAGGCCTGGGATAGTGAGCATGGTGTTAGATGTTTGTGGGAAGGTAAAATCTCGCAGTCACTTAGATCAGGCCTAAATATTGGTTCCCTTGAACAACAATTGATAACATTCAACGGGGATACGGGAAAAGCTCGACTTGAAATACAGGTTAATTAATACAGAAATGCCTTGATTTAAAGTTCAACATTAATTTTATAATTACTTATTAATGCTATTATTTAATTCCATTATCAAGGTTGGACGTGGTCCATTTTCATATTCAGACAAATCGTTGGTACAACTTGGTGACATGATGACTTTGGTGATTACTGTAGAGGGTGACCCACAATTTAATTTGAAAATTGGCCAATGTGTATCGACATCGTTGGCCGGTTCAAGGATTGTACTAACCGATGCAAATGGTTGTCCACTGAGAGAAAAACTCATGGGAGCCTTTCAGTTCACAAGAAATCCACAAGACGGGGCCCCAATTGCTTTTGCATTTTTCAAGGTAAACTAGTTGTGGTTTTATTATTTTTTCCAATATTCCTATCTAAAAAATTGAATAGGTAATAATTTACTATAAAAATTTGTATAGTGACGAATTATAAATTTATATATAATTGGTATTATTTATATAATTAATAAATTATATGCCCGTCAACTATAATGGAAGGTTTGATATCATTCTTTGAGAGATTTGTTTGAAAGTTTTTTTTGTTTTACTTTCTCATATTCCTAGTAAAGAAAGTGTCGTTTCAAATTTGTCTGGGTGTGTGAACAAAATCTTAAAAACGAAAAATCGAATTTGGTATATCCAGCTAGGAACTACCACAAAGGTTTCGGGCAAAATCCATCAACCGAGAAGGTAGTTTTTTGGAATTTTCTCTAAAACCACTATAGTGATTTCCATTAAACTTTGGAATACTAAATGCACAGTTATAAACCCACTTTAATATCAACCTATCACTTTATAAAAAAATTTATTTTAGTAATGTAGAATTTGTAACATTAAATGTTCAATGTTATTGGCGCGCTCTTTTCTACCTGCCTGGGTTGGCACTTCTCACCACCACCAACACCGCTATATTTATGTTAGGACAGATGAATAAAATTATAATCATTTTATATATGAATTATCAGGGGTTAGAGAAGTCGTATGATGTTTCACACCAGATTTTTTTCATTTTATATACGAATAGTTCTGAGTACAATGTTAAAACGAAGTACTGTAGCATCCTGAGATGACCTTTCATTGCCTCCCTGCAATCGAGGGCGCTAGAAATACCAATGCTAATAATACTTCCAACGCAGAAGTTGGTGTTGTCCTCATAGCACCAGTTATGGCCAAACAAGCCATGCGTTGGGCTCCTAATGCCCATTAAAGCATAACATTCAGGCGTAGCTGTTAAGTGATTGATATGATTTACAAAAAAAAAAATCCTGTAGATTAATTGAGTGGGGGTGTCTATTCCACTTTTGCCACAAATTTATTTTGGTTTTTAGGCGTTTAAATTCCCAGACGAATTAGATGTAAACTTTGAATGCCAAGTAGAACTTTGCAAGATAGAATGCAACACTTGTCAAAAGCCAGGTTTGGTAAGCATTTTTCAGTTTTCATTTAAATTAACACAAAAATTGTTCGAATTAATATTCGAATCTAATTCAATTTAAATTTTGCAGATATACGAGCCAACAAGAAGACGCCGATATATCAGCAGATTTAATGCTGACAACGAACGACATTCTTATTATGTAAATAATACGATTAAGATTTACAGACCAGAAGATTTGAGTTCTTATAGAATCTGAATTAGTGTAATTTAAACGATGACATTTGAGGCATGTTAAATGAAAATCTTGTTTAGAAAACGTTTCTTTTTTTGTTATAAGATAAAATTAAAGTTTGTTTATATAAAACAACTGCCTTTTACTATTTTATAATAATACCAAAACACTCATTTTGGCAATTTATGGAATGATGTACGCAATATGTATTTGATGGAATTGAACGACTGGAACGCTATCTCATAAAGTCTTAGTCAAATCTGTGGTTTCTAGGGAAGTAATAGTATTTTAACTTCCCTAGAATTTTAATTTTTTCAAGTTATATCCTTTTCCCTAGAAATTAACCCGATATCAACTATCAGAAAATTGGGACTACGGTTTACTGATTTTAAAACCAAACCATTTCTCCACTCGCCTTGTGATATACAAAACCACGCTTAAAGTACTTTCTAAATTTGCGTTCTCACCAAACATTCAAAGATCAAACTTTTTTAATGTTTGATGCATGAGAAAATTGAGGACCTTACAAATTTTACCTTAAAACTCAATTTCAACAATTTGTCACGACCTCGGCACTTCCACTTTCTTATACAAATAAGAAAAATCTGGTGTGAAACACTCACACAACTTTCTCTTACTGCAGTTTACATACAACATTCTAATTGACAAATTTTATAGTTAGTACACCAAATTTAATGATATTCGTTGGTGTTTTTATGGATAAAATCGCAAAAACTGTTCAGTAAAAATACACTTCTGGTTTATTACTTTTCTTGAATCTGTGTAGGTAGTTCTGAATTCATTCAGGAGGCAGCGTAAATGACTTAATTAGGTCATTTACTCATTTTGTTATCCTCATTGTAGGGTTTTTAACAACTTCGCAGTTTCTATCTGACAGAATATCCTGAATTTTGGAACGTAGTCGTTATTATTCATGATCATAGTGGCAATGTCCTTATATGCTGGGAGGATGGCAATGTCTTAAATCTTCGTTCAACGCCTGCCACTCCTCTGGATATATTCGCCTTAGGAGACTTTTCGGGTATTATTGCCTTGTTCTGACCTATCTCCTCTGCTTCGGCATCATTAGATATTTGATTGCCGTTTCAATTCAAGAGAAAATTTTT
>JAAEAF010009539.1:0-18512 GCA_011037195.1 Triatoma infestans
GCCTAAGATACATTAGAAGCATTACTAGGATTCCAAATTTGAATCAAATCGTTTGCGACTTCACAGAATTGATCTATTGGAGTTTTTTTTTTAAATTTTCTCAAAAATGGCTAGACGATTTTCTTTATGTTTGGAATTTTAACTACACAGAAAAAAAAAAAGTATCTGTTTAATTTGAAACTATTTATTTTTTCACAAAACTTTATTTTAAAGGGGTTTTAAGGTGGTTTAAATTTAAACTGCAGCTACAAGCTTTGTTGGTTAAGACAGTGGGTGCTCCGTACACATATTCGCTCAGACATATAAGTATAATTTCTGCCACCATTTTTTATGGCCAGCCCAAATGAACATGGCAATTTTTAAGAATTTTTTTTTTTTAAATATTCACATTCATAAAGTTCTGCGAGAAAGTTGATTTTAATATTAATTGGTTTTAATGATATGTAGTAATGATAAGTTTGGTTATTGCATGAAAAATCTTATCATTGTGTAGTGGAAGAAAGAAATAAAAGAAAATAATAGTTTTGAAAAATAGTTTAGAATATTTTATAGTATCAAAAATCTAATTTTGTTAATATTTTAAATGTATCTTAGTGCAGTGAAAAGAGTCAGGTACTGTAATTTGGGTGCTATTAGGAATACAAAGGCACAAAAACCCGTTAGGCCAACTCTTTTGTAAAAGAAAATCCCCTGCTTGAGAGAGCATTCCTTCAAGACACTTTGTTGTAGACAGTCTGTCTTTTTGCTTTCAAAGAATACAGTCTGCATTCTGCTTTGAAAGCCAGAACACTTACTTCAGGAATCGCTTTGTTAAACTCATGCGAGATTCTAGATAAATATCATTTTATTAAGATACAGTTGTGATATTGAAATGTATTTAAATTTGCTTAGAGAATAATATATTTTTTTTAAAAACAGTGGTGATTTCTTGATTATTACTAATACTTCACTCTCTCAACATATATACTTACAGGCCCTTTTACTAAACTGCTCGTGCTACACGCTACTACAAACACAACAACTCAACACATCAAACACATTTCAATTGATAAACTTTGTGAAATGGTCAATAAGTGAAAATTATTCCCTAAAATGGGAAAATGCTTCTTCTTCAGGAATATCCCAGTACTAACAATGCATGCAATTGCAAACTGGCAAACACCAATACTTGCGCACATAAGGCCAGCAGATTTAAGTTGATTTGAGTAACTGCTTGGGTTTAGGTAACTAACGATAGTAAACACAGCTCATAACCACACGCATTCATTTCCACCCATATATATAGCTACACTTAAAGATAACTACATACCTACAATTTATTATAAACACTGACATGCAGAAAGCCACAATAAATCTTCTAGTTTGCAGTAATATGGCTTCTAGCCACTGCCTATTTATATTTATAAAGATTTAAAAGAAAATAATTTATTTTCACGTTTTATTTATTATAATTCCATATTTTTATAAAGTACCGAAAAATATAATTTATTTCATGTTTACGAAAAAGAAAAAAAATTACTTTATTGGTGCTCTATTACTTTATATTCCTGGGGAGGAGCACTTTTTAAAAATAATTAATGCAAAATATGCCACAGCGCTTTGAGTGTATCAACAAAAACTAAATTAGGTATTTGTAATGCTAATTTATATACAATGACACGTGTTAATTATCATATAATTTGAATTAATAATCACCTTTTTTTTTTATTATTATTTTACTTTGAAATTACAATTTATTGATCAAAGTACTTTTATTATCGAAATACCAATTATCAGTATACTGAGAGCACATTAATTAACTTGTATCTAATTTTAGGTTTTAGATATCAAATGAGGTGAGAGGGACGCTTTGTTTAGCCAATTATATTGTAACACAGTGGCATAATTAAATGGCTATTCTTGTGATCTATCTGTTAAATTCCATAGCTATAATTGAATCCTGAATTTGGAATGAATACCGTGCATGCTTTATAGTATAATATAATAGTTTCATATATAGTATGATTTATAAATACTAGAATTGACCAGTTGTTGTAATATTTTGGTGTGATGATGTGTATTTGCAGTGGTTGATTGTGTAGCACGAGCGGTTTCGTATTAGGGCTTGTAAGTATGCAAGTTTAAAGAGAATGAAGTATTAGCAATAATAAAGAAATCACCACTCTTTTATAAATAAATATATTATACTTTAAGAGAAATTAAGTATTATGAATATCACAACAATATGCTTATAAATTAACTGGAATAAACTGTAATATTATAACACAACTCAGAAGCGTCCTCCTTGAATTCCAGAACAAGTCTGTCTTGGAAAGAATGTTTCTCTTTGTTCTTCAGTTCCTCCCCTGTGATGAGAAGGGGGTAATACAATGCCATAAAGGTTCTTCAACCTTCCTAGTAACTGGACTTGTTTTACCTGGCTTGTCCTTTTGCAAGGGAATGTCACATATCTAGATATTTTTGATTTATTTATGAATTAATATATTTCTAAGTTTCTTGCATCCATCACATTGTTAAGAGGAGGCTAAACTAATTGGCTAAACTAAAAATCATTTAAAACTTTTTTTAAATTCATCTTCATCAACAAGGATTAGGCGTTTTATTTCGCCTGTTCTATAGCCAAATTAATGTGGGCCTACCTGTGTCTCATTTACTAGCAGGTTAGTAGCCGGCCGGCTTTATCTTTTTTTGACGTTTACTTTGAAAAGTTTAAATCCATTTCTCCATTACGAGGTATCAGCCCAATATAGGTCGTATAATGGCAGGCTGTCACCTTCAGGCTTCCAGTCTTCTTGTGCAAAGTTATGGATGAGATGATAGTACCTAAACGGAATACCAAGTTTGACCTTTCTGAGATTATATTGTTCAAATTCGTAAAGTTCGTCCAGCAATAAAAATAAAAATAAAAAAAGAAGATGAATTCTTGCCAAAGTTTCGATAAATTTATTAACGTTTTCAAGGCAGAACTGTATTTCGTATAGTGTACAAATTCTAACGTAAATGTTGTCTGTAGCTGGGGCTTGTATGTCTAAAATGTCGCTGCCCCATTGCTGCCAGCTAATGTGGTGGAACGTTTTGGATGGATTGTATAGATGAGAAATACTTCAGTTAAGTAACTTTAGACTTACTGGACACTGTATATATTAAGTATAAAATAACAAACAATGAAGGACTTAAGACTGTGAATTATTATTTCACAGAGAGAGTATGGTAGCGTAAGAAGAGAGTGACAGACTGACTGGCAGAGTGAAAATACGTTGTGTTATCGATGATCCCTTCTTTAGAATTACTGCCTCTTATATATAGCAACCTCTTCCTTGTCTATTTATCCAATCTTTACAGGCGTTCCACAGGGGAGCATACTTGCTCCTCTGCTTTATACTATTTATACGGCTGACACATATGACTCATCCTAATCCAGTTATCTTCACCCATGCCGATGACTCACAGTCATTCTCACTCCTCACTCACATCCCGTCATAGCTACCCATAACTTACAAGATCACCTCCAAATCCTCGATCACTGGGTTCGTCAATGGAAAGTCGGTGTAAATCAACAAAAATCCAAATATATACGTAGTCTTCACATTAAACCTCAGAACTCTCCCTGCTATTTACCTCAATAATATTCCTATTCCCCTTACGAATCAAGTGACATATCTTGGGCTCTATCTGGACAAAAGATTCACATGAACCCTCATACTCGACTAAAACGGGAAAACTGTAATAACAGATACAAAATGTTAAAACGATTTCACGACATACGTTACAAAATGAATCTAGCGAATTCTTTGCTGGCCCCCATAAGGACATACGGACTAAAACTGTACGGGCCAGCCATACGAACTAATCTCAACCGCATACAAACTCTCCAATCCATAATCCTTAGAACCATAGTAAATTTAACACGTCTCTAACCACATATTTCATTCCTACCTAAATATTCCATACGTCTCTGTTTTGGCCCATATATTCCTCTCACTACAATCCATTAGTCCTCTCACTATCCTCCAGAACAGTACCTACCAACCTTTTTCGAAGACTGAGGTGGCGATGGCCCTGTGATCATCTGATTGACTTCACGCCTAGGTTGGCAGTCACACTGCTTTAATAGCTAACTTACAGTTACCCTACTCACTGGATGGACGCCGTTCAAGTTTATCAGGCTAGTGTGTGCATGTTTATGTATATATTATAAATAAGTATGTACGCAATTTTCATATTATCATATTTGCTTGTTGCATTTTTGTGCATACAGTTGCAAAATAAAGTTAAAAAAAAAAATTATATACAGCTGACCAAACGAACTAACCTCAACTGCATACAAACTCTCCAATCCATAATCCTTAGAACCATAGTAAATGCCCCATTTTACCCCGCCATAAGGAGGATAGTGAGAGGATTAATGGATTGTAGTGAAAGGATAATTTAGTATGAATTTAGTATAATTTTCGGTATGGAATACATGGGCTAAATCAGGGACAATATGAATACTTAGGTAGAAATGGACTATGCGGTTAGAGACGTGTTAAATTTACTTTGGTTCTAAGGATTATGGCTTGGAGAGTTTGCATGCGGTTGAGATTGGTTCGTTTGGCTGTCCCGTACAGTTTTAGTCCGCATGTCCTTATGGGTGCCACCATACCCACACAGTTCATTCCAACCTAAGTATTCCATTTGTCTCTAATTTAGCCCAATCCCGCTATACTACCAAATTCCATACCAAATTATCCTCTCACTACAATCCATTAATCCGATCACTATACTCCAGAACAATCCCTACCAATCCATTTCGAAGACTCATGCGGCGATGGCCCCATGATCATATAATTGCTTAACGTTTACCCCTAGGTTGGCAGTCACACTGCTTTAATAGCTAACTTACAGTTACCCTACTCACTCGATGGACGCCGTTCAAGTTTATCAGGCTAGTGTGTACATGTTTATGTATATATTATAAATAAGTATGTACGCAATTTTCATATTATCATATTTGCTTGTTGCATTTTTGTGCATACAGTTGCAAAATAAAGTAAAAAAAAAAAATTATATACAGCGGCTGAATTAATCCGCTCTGTTGAAAAATTCTCCTTCGAGTTTCCATAGATGTACTCCACAGTTTGCCCCTTCTACAACAAGCTTGAGGGAAAATTACCGTAAACTTGGGGATGGGGAATGATTTCTACCCAATACAGGTTAGCTAGAAATAAGCACTTACTGAGCGGTTTTTTTTTTCGAGTTTCATAAAACTTAGGGATGTAAACTATACATACTGAGATGTATCACATTTTTCTGAATTTTTTTTTTGAAAAAATGAGTTTGTAGAAGTTCTAAAGCTGGAACATAGTGATCCCTCAAAAAGAACTGAAAAGTAATATTTGAATATCAAGTTGTCAATTCTAATTATATAACTGGCACAGTGAGAGAAAGTGGTGAGTGTTTCACACGAGAGTTTTTTATTTTATTTTATTTTTTTTTTTTAATTTTTTTGCACAATTTTAATAAAATTTAGTTAGAGCACAGACTGTATTAGGTGCTGTGTATACATCTAAAAAAAAAAAAAAAAAAAAAAAACTGTACCATGAACGGTTGAAAGTTCAGAGATGAAAATCCCCAGAGCCTAAGTCCACCATCCTAGACTAGAACAAATGGAACCCAAACTGTCATGCTAGCCTTTAGAGGAAAAGCTTTGCACACCTTTCAACCCCCTCAGCTTCACCTCAATAACAAAAAGTCCAACTTGATCCATATCCCTCCAGAGGAAAGATAAACATTTCATTTTGTTTTTTTTTTTTCTTTGGAGGGGGTTTTACTTTAATCCTAGGCATTTTACTGCCTGTAAAAAAAATAATTCAATTGTAAACAAAAAAAATAGAGTAACAGAAAAATAAAGAAAATACTTATTTAAGTTTATAGCTTATTATAGCACTTATTTCTAGTAGTTCTTTTTATTTTCTAAAAAAGTGTGAGGAGTAACAACTCCCTCGCGACTTCAGTTTATTAAAGTACAAAATTTATAAAATTGAAAAATTTAGATCTTGGAAATTTAACACCAAAATTAACTAGAGCTTTAGCATAGAGAAGTAGTAATAGTTTTTTTGTTTTTCTTTTATCCAACGCCCTTGTCGTTGGCCTTCTCGGCCAATCGACTCATTGTAGCAGAGACGATTCTTGTAGGCCTGTTCTCACGTCCTGCAGCACCGCTCATGTAATTTAGTGGTGGTCCGCATCCATTCTGCCATCCGGCACATAGGTGAATCAACCACACCATTTCTATGTTGTCACACGTTGGTTTTCAGCTGTTTTCTGGAAGACAGCCCCCTCTTATTGAGTCTAATCTCATTTATCTTCCCTAGTTCCCTATATGTTCCCTAGTCCGGTTGTGGTAGTGGCCTTATTAAACTCCTAAGAAAGGACTCTGACACTACAGTTACATATGCCTGAATAAAGGTATACGCCTGTTGACAAGATGTAAAATAATGTATTAAAAAAAAAAAAATCTATGGCGCAACGGCCATGTGAAGGGCCAAGGCTTGCTAGAAGGCGATTTGAAGCGCGCCGCAGTTCCCACGCCGTTTAGTTTCGGCCTTCTCTACCTAGGGCGCTACTAACTGTAGCTTCCCAATTTTTATCACGATGCTGGGACACCACCGACTTTGCCCTCACGGGAATTGAACCATGAATTGTAGCACGATAGGCGAGTGCGCTAGCCACTAGACTAACGCGTGAAGACTATTTTAGCAGAGACGATTCTAGTAGGCCTGTTGTCCCGCTAATGTAAGTAAGTGGTCCACATCCATTCTGCCATCCGGCACAATGACCAAATGGGTGAATCAACCACACCTTTTCTATGGAGAAATAGTTATTAGTTGCGGAAGGTACACGTTGGTTTTCAGCCAATGTAGCAATGTGATTGCTGTAGTCTGGAAGATAGCCCCCTCTTATTGAGTCTGATCTCATTTATCTTCCCTTGTTCCCTTTATGTTCCCTAGTCCGGTAGTGGGCTTATTAAACTCCTAAGAATGTACTCTGCTAGTACAATTAAATATGAATGAATGAATATTTATTTGTTAAGAAATAATTCTGTACAAATATTAATTACAATTTTTACAAAATAAGTATTTCACTAGAGTCTAGTTAGCCCTTTAGTTAATTAATAATTTCCCATTCTATAATACCTAAAGTTGAACATTTTTTTTCCATTTTTTTTTATTTATTTTTTTTTCTATGAGTATTCACTTTATAACAATAATAATAATTACTGGAGAATATTCACTTTGGATTAGTTTTATAGTGATACATATTTTTAATTTTAATTTTAATTCTAATATAAATAAGTAACCATCTACATAGCGAGTTGATCTAATCATTCAATTGAATTATATAGGCAGTATCAAATATAAGTAAATACATAAATCAATAAATATAAATAATAAATAGATACAGATATATTATAAATAAGTACTCTTATAGCAATACATGTTTTTGACTTCAATTTAAATAATTACTTGCAAAGCTATAAACATAAATCGATCACTGAATCCATGAATCCATATGTCAAGTAGGAATTTAATTCGCAAGTTGGTTATTATTGTTTGCTATGATATCTGTAACAATTTTTTCTAAATAAACAAAAAACAAAAATATTCGGTTAACTTTATCGATATTATCAATAATCAAAATATTTTCAATATTTGTCTGTGGATTAGAATCCTGTATATATGGTTGCAAGTATGTTTGTCTGAGACCGTTGAGTTTTAGGCACTTCAGAAATAGATGCTGGAGACTGTTGGTTATGAATTCATTACAGATAGGGCATATTGTATTTTCTTGAAGATTATATGCTGTAGAGTTAAGGTACATATTGATTGATGTTGGGTTTGATACTCTGAGTCGGCTTACAATTCTTAATTTTTTTAACTGTGTCTTTTATTTCAAATAGTTTTCTGGTTCATTGATACTGAAGCTACTGATGTCCTGTAGATAGGGTTGCTGGTTGAGTTTAGGGCTCTATTGATATCTATGGAGAGTAGATTATTTTTCATTTTGTCGACAAGATCTTCTTTTCGTCCGATGAGACCATTGAAAAATAAACGTGAAAAGTCTGCCTCACATCCAAGACTTGCTGTCATTGACCTTACTTGTGTTATCCAGTTGAAATTTAAGTCTGGCTTTTCTGAGATCGAATCTAATTGTCTAAGCCTATCAAAGCATTGTCTTGGAAGCCTGTTAGCGGGTAGCAGGGTGAGCTTTGTCCAGAAATTTATCACTTTTTTAAGTATTTGCAGACTCAGGGCGTATCTGCCAGTTTCCAACGCACCACATAATTTGGTGTACTTCTGGGCCATAAAAATAGGTTTTTAAGAAATCTTACCTGTGCGACTTCTATTGCTTCAAGGTATCGGAGACTCCAAATTTCGGCAGCATATAGCAAAGTTGAGGATACCATTGCATCGAATAGAGATGTTTTTGTTTCCCATGTGTCACTTTTGCCTTTTCTTAAAATTTCCATAACCTTAGCGCTTGCTACCGAGGACCTTTGAATGAAATGCACTGACGCTTGTTTAAATCTACCTGAAGAAGTAAATGGGACACCCAAATAGGTATAACTTTTAGTGTACTCTAGTTTTTCACTGTGCCAATAGAGGGGTTTCAGCTGCTTCATTCTAGGCGACTTATGAAATACAACCACTTTTGACTTATGTGGGTTTAGTCTCAAAGAATTTTGACAGCAATACCTTTCCATTATCCTGAGTTTCTTCTGCGCATCTTGCCAAGAGTTACTGAGAAGAACAATGTCGTCAGCTAATAGCAGCATAATTACTTCATGCCTGCTATCAATGCTGATACCTATTGCCCCATTATCCTGAAAGAATGTAATTATATCCGATATGAATATAATAAACAAAGCCGGGCTAAGGCTTTCCCCTTGCAGCAAGCCTGAACTGATGCCAATTTCTTCAGATAGTTCTGCTCCAGCTTTAATTTGCATTATGGCACTATCATAAAGAGCCTTCAATATCCTAATTATTTTCCCTCCGACACCCAGAGAAAATAATTTTTCCCAGAGCATGCTGTGATTAATGGAATCGAAGGCTTTTTTTAGGTTGATAAAAATTCCATAAACATAATTTCCTTCTTTCCTCAAGTTAATGCTAATAATTGACGATAGCGTAAATATATTATCGACACAACCCCTGGAAGCCCTAAAGCCTGCCTGCTCTTCTGGGAGTAAGTTTTCAGATTCAGCCCATGCCATCAGTCTGTTTCCTAATATGCTGGTGAACAATTTTGCCATGTTATTTAACAAGGAAATTCCTCTGTAGTTATCAGGATCATTTCTGGGGCCTTTTTTATATAGTAGATGGAGTTTTGATTTGGACCAAAATGATGGAGGTTTTTCAGAGTTCAATATGTTATTAAATAAGTTAAGCAAATAGGTTCCCATTGTGGGGTCAGGTTTTTAAATGCTTCATACACAACATTATCAAGTCCAGGCGATTTGTTGTTCTTTAAACACTGAATACAATGCTGAAGTTCCGATAAAGATATGTCAGTTTCAAGAGTTGGATGAGTAACTGAAAAGTACTGCGTTTTATGAATAATTTTTCCCCCAAAAAGTAACTGATAGTAATTAGTCCACTCCTCCATTGCAATTTCATTTTTGTGATGTTTGTATGGTTTCAGCATATTTACCGTTTTCCAAAATTGTCTATTGTTTTTAACATTCTGAAGGTCTTTTAATGTTGAAGCACGAAATTGAGTTTTCTTAATATTTATTAATTTCCTGTAGCTGTTTCTAGTTTTGCAGTAGTCATCAAGTACATCTGGTGAGAAATTATGTTTCTGTAAGACTCTATACTTTTTTTTAAGCTCTCTTTTGTGATTTCTGCATTCTTGGACATACCACTGATGCTTAGCTTGAGCTAATGGTAAACGTCTTGAATGGGATACGAGTTTTTTGTTTATTATTAATCCAGACTTAATCAAATTTTCATGCATGGCTTGGATAAAATTATCATATAAAAGATTATTATCCTGAGAGTTAAAGTAAATTCTGGCGGAAGTTGACAAACCTGCCTGAAATGCATTGATTTTATTTCCAACCCAGCTGGAGTGTATTACTGTGTTTATGCTGCGATTTTCACCTATGTTAAAATATGGTAAATGTTGAATTGGAGTTTGTAAGACAGTAACACAAGCTAAATGGTCAAGTAACTCGGAAATTAAGGATATTTTCATGTCTTTAAATAGGTTTAAGCACCTACTATTTATCCAAACCAAATCGATTGTGCTCCTCCCAGATGTCGATATGTAAGTATATTTTCCTGGTCTATCTGAGTATGAACGGCCGTTACACAGAATAAATCCTAAGGACTCCATGATTTCCACTAGAAGTTTACCACGTCTGTTGATGTGAGTATGAGTAGGTAATCTCGTTTCATACAAATTAGAGTTCGATAGCATTTCCTCATCTAAGTCATTTAGGCTGCCCACATGACTATTGTAATCACCGTTTAAAATTATATAGTTATTTGGAAACTCAGTGATCAAGTTTGATAGCGTGGTATGTAATTCCTCTAAGCATGCATCACTATCACATCCAGGAGAAAAGTAAATATTCCCTATTGTTATTAAAAGAGTGCCTAATTTGATGGTAATGAATATCCAGTAGCGGTTACAGACTAAAAGATCGACATAGTACAATTAAATACGCCTGAATAAAAGTATACGCCTGTTGAAAAGGTGTAGAATTATGTATTAAAAAAAAACAAACAAAAAAAACCCTATGGCGCAACAGCCCATGAAGGGCCAAGGCTTGCCAAACAGCGATTTGAAGCACGCCGCAGTTCCCACGCCGTTTAGTTCCCCCCTTCTCTACCTAGGGCGCTACTAACTGTAGCTTCCCACTTTTTATCACGATACTGACTTTGCCCTCACGGGAATTGAACCATGAATTTTAGCACGATAGGCGAGTGCGCTAGCCACTAGACTAACGCGTGAAGACTATTTTAGCAGAGACGATTCTAGTAGGCCTGTTCTCCCGCTCATGTCAGTGGTCCGCATCCATTCTGCCATCCGGCACAATGACCAAATGGGTGAATCAACCACACCATTTCTATGGAGAAATAGTTATTAGTTACGGAAGGTACACGTTGGTTTTCAGCCATTGTAGCAATGTGAGGAAGATAGCCCCCTCTTATTGAGTCTGATCTCATTTATCTTCCCTTGTTCCCTTTATGTTCCCTAGTCCGGTAGTGGGCTTATTAAACTCCTAAGAATGTACTCTGCTAGTACAATTAAATACGCCTGAATAAAAGTATACGCCTAATGAAAAGGTGTAAAATTATGTATTTAAAAAAAAAAAACCTTGGCGCAACAGCCTATGAAGGCCCAAGGCTTACCAGAGTGCGATTTGAAGCACGCCACAGTTCCCACGCCGTTTAGTACCGACCTTCTCTACCTAGGGCGCTACTAACTGTAGCTTCCCACTTTTTATCACGATGCTGGGATAACACTGACTTTGCCCTCACGGGAATTGAACCATGAATTCTAGCACGATAGGCGAGTGCGCTAGCCACTAGACTAACGCGTGAGAACTGTAAAATTATGTATTAAAGAAAAAAATCTTGAAGACAAAGAGAGAGGAAGTGGATTGAGGAAGTATTTCAGAACAGAACGCGAATGCTTGCAAAAGAGTATTTCAGGAATCGAATTGCAACTTTAAGTCTTCAATTCTTGAAAAAAAAAAAAAACCACATTTAAACCTCCTAATAACCTCCTAATAATTCTATTTTTTATTACAAAATTCCTAAAAATACGAATACAGCAATACCGTTTTTGTAAACAGAAGACTTACTAAATTCAATTTTTGCTGAATAATCTATTCTACAAGTTTTTCACAAATGAGTAATTATTCCCTCTTACATGATAATTTTTCCACAACAGTAAGTAAAAAGTAAAATCTAATAAGTTAGAATATAAAATGGAAGAAAATACATTTTTAAATATTTAATATCAATAAAAATACAGAAATGTTCAACTAATTTACAAATTCAAAATGATCAAAAATAAAAGAAAATATAAATAACATAATGGCTTAATTCTATCCATTTGGAAGAATAGGAGGCGAAAGTATATAATAAGTAAACTGTAAGTGGTAGTTAAGAACCGGTTGAAGGGTTAAATAGCAGCAGAAAAGGTCAAGCACAGAATGGTTGTAGGGATAATTTGTATTGCATGAAACTTCCATGGTATAATGCTGAGTGTTCTACCATTACATTGGCCTCATAATCATCACAATTCACTTAATACAAGGCTCATTTACCAGATAAGTCCTCCACTTTTATCTCCAGCATTAATAGATTTACTTTTCGTATCATCACTGTATTGTTTGCCCTTTTTGGCTTTACATGTGGGCGCATACTTTTTGCTTATCTATTTTATTTAATATTTGTCAATGTTAGGAGCGGTTATTGGAGGTAGATAGTCTGAAAACAAGGTGCAATGACCTCTTTTACAAAGCTAATTCACGAGAATGAGGCGTTTATTATTAATCTATTCTTGAAGTTCCAGTTTGCTTAATAAACGCCAGGGATATGAGAAGAGAGATAACTTCTATCAATAAAGGCTCTGACCTACAAAATTAGATTAGATTGAATACTAGCAACGGTTTAACCGGCCAACATACATGGTGATCTCCCTTGTAGGCTTACCATGAAACTAGGCATTTAAATAAAATGAGGTGTACATATACTATATACAAACATTGTTCGGTCGCGGCTCCTTTGAGGCTTAAATTTCATTCTATTTCTTCATATTTCTATTTTATTTATTGCCCTGTTTATTGCGTTTGTACTTTAATCCCCTGCTACTTTCCAAACTATAATTTTCTGTTTCTTCTTTCATCTTCCGCCGCGTTCTCACGCTTCCGCGCATTTTCCCCTCTCTTTCTATTTTGGTGTTGGGATTGCCGGCACTTTTTATCTGTTGGAATTCGCGCGTTATTTCAGCTTCCCACACTCTTTAAACCTTCTTATTTCTCTAAAATCCACTCACTTGCCTTCCTTCTGCTGGTTGCGATAACTTGTTATTTTCTCTTCTGTGCGTTCACGCCTTCTAGTAGTGCTTGTCGCCCCAAGTTATATTTCTTCTCGCCTTATACGCGAGATATTTACCGGGATAGTTTCATTCATTTATTCATCGGCGAATAATGAGAAGCACTTCTTGAGCCATCACCTTCAAGAGGATTCACCGTTCGCGCTTGGGTGTTCTCACAATCGTCTGGGAGTTCAACAGCAGCTCATCCGCTTCCACGGAGCACTCCACCCCCTTCCTTTCATCTGATATCCTTTCTTTTGCCATACACACACACACACACACACACACACACACATACGCCCTCTTCCTTTCTCAGCCCGCCATTCGTCTCATCAACCCTTCTTCTTTTCATCACTCACCGTCATCAAAGGGTAAGTTTCGTTTACATTGTTAATCATTATTATTCATTTTTTTGTGGAATTGCCACTACTCGTTATCTCGCCTTGGGTGTCTGCCGCGCAGACAAACATATTAATAATAATAATAAATTTTTATTGGAGAAATGTACATTAAATATTATGGAAAACCAAAACGAAACAACAATGGATAAAAGCTGTCGGCCAGTGATACAAACATATTACAATTGGCAAATACAAGACTCATTGACAAACTATTAGCTGATCCATAGGCTGTTAATTAGTAAACTAATGCCATGTGTTCAGCCGGATCGTTCAGGTGTTATGGATGAGGCGTATAACAAACATACTTTACTGTATACTGCTCATATTGATACACCTAATTTTAAATACAATGCCAGGATCGAACATCGAACCTAGTATCTCAAGCTTTGCGGTCCGCGCACCTAGCCACTCAACTATCGTGGCACTTTGATCTGTAATTAATTAATCGAATATACAAGCAGACTAATGCCAGACAAAATACCCTCTTAAATAATTCACTTAATTAACTATTCACATGCATTAATGGCTTACAAACTAAAAGGTATTCAATTAATTAATTATCTCAAATTAAATTGTAATAACAAGAATGTAAACCTAATAGGTTTGTAAATAAATAGTATTGTAAATAAATGTATGTATATTTGTAAATATATATGTAGTTCTGATCGCTACAGGTCATTATGCCTTAAGCGTTATGATAACTACTCGTATTTCACACCAAATATGATGAAATGATATCGACACAGAAAACAGTAGGAACAACTATATAATTATAAAAAAGTAATATGAACAATATAAATCCAAAAACAAATAACTAACAGTCAATATACAAAACAAGTCAAAAACCATAAACATAACAATAAACAACAAAACAGACAAAATAACTGGGGAATCTACATGAAACATCAAGCAACAGTAACCAACAAATCTCAATCTTAAAATCAAATGCATTTAAATAAAAAGGCCGCCTTTAGATATCTTAGGACACTGTTCACTACTGAGTGATTGTCTGCTAGTGCTTCTTTTACCGTTGATGGTATATTTAGAATTCTCTAAGGTGGAGTATATTTTGTACATGATATAAGTACATGTTGAATCGTGAGCAGGACATTGCAGAAATCCCAGAGAAGCTGTGGTTGGTGAGACATCAGATAGCCATGTGTAATTCGGCTATGGCCAATCCTAAGGCGAGTCACAACTATCTCTTCCTGTCTGGTACTTCTTATTGAAGTATCCCATGGGTAGTAGACACTCTCTTTTATTTCTCTCAGCTTGTTGTCCGTTACCGCCCCCTACTCATTTTGCCATATCTAAACACTGCCTTGCCCATATGGCCTTTACAACTTGTATGGAACACTTTCTCAAAGTGATGGCATTACTGCAGCCAATTAAGGCTAACTTATCGGCCTCTTTATTACCGAGGACACCTGAATGCCCCGGTATCCATACAAAAATCACTTGCGTTCCGCTTAAATACAAGTTGTATAACCCTGCATGTATGTCTTGGATAATAATGTCCTCTGAATATAGATCCTTTGATCTTTCTAAAGAGCTCTTAGAGTCTGTGCAAACTCTGAACCCCACTTGCATGAATTTTCCTAGAGAAATGTCTGAAATAAAAGTTGTAGCACTTTGTATTTGTAGTTGATACTGTAAGTTAAAAAAAAAAAAAAAAATCGTTGGAGTTGCTTTCGAGAAAATCTCAGAAAACTGAAGTAGTACTTTTTGGTTAACAGATTTTGATCAAAACTTGATTGCCATGTTTCTCGGTAGAACTTAAACTAAATATTAAGTTTGAACTTTCTGCGATTTTAGTTTTTGAGTTACGTTAAACACACACACATACACACACACACACACACACACACACACAACACCAAGTACATATATAAATATATATATATCAATTTCTAAAAACCATTTTCGGACTCAGAGAACCTCAAAAATGGATATTTACTTGAGTCTATCTAACAAATTTGACCAATGGCGAATTTCTCTTAATAGCAGTAGAGGGAAAGTAGATGCAGGGTTGTTCTAGGGGCTTATTGCACTGCGACCTGAAATATCTATTGTGCCACACGGAGCTTTATCTATGCACAGCCGGCCTCCAAAGCGAGTTCTCTAATACAGACAACACTGTCAAATCACTGGACAGTGGGCTGTAGAGGATCCTAGGAAGAAAACAAAAAAAACAAAAATTTTTTTTTTTTCCGCCCCAAGAGCAGCATGCTGGATTCGAACCCCGGACCTCCGCGTTGCTAGTCCAGCGCGCTACCACTGAGCTAATCACTTCCTTCTCTCTTGGCTTTCGCCAATTAACTAGGGACGGAGACACTAGTTTGTGTACTGTGGTTTTCCTTGTCTGTAAAGTGTAGTATGTGCGTAAAGTGTATATGGTACTGTTCTGATGAAGTGCATAGAATAATGAGCTGAGGTAACCCGTAGGGTCGCTATTTCCCAAGTAACTGCATGCAATAGATGCCCCTTGCCGGCAAGGAGAAAGTAAAAAATATTACATAGTTAAAAAAAAAATCGATAAAAGCTAGAAACACAATTATTTGCCCCCTAACCTTCTTCAATTTGATGATAAAAAAGTAAACAGTTTGCTATATCACTTTCTCTTGATAAGAAACAAAATATCTGGGTGAAAATTATTTATTTATTTATTTTTTTTTTTTTGGTATAAAACGAATCTATAATTGCTTCTTTTTTTTTCAATCACGATAAGCTAAATTTTGTTTTTTAAATTTATAAATTTTATGTACTTATGAAAACTTTAATATTCTTATAGTATTAATTCAACGCTAAATTTACATTTCTGTTTCACCAAAATCACCTTTCAATTAAATATGGAAATCTTGACAAATTTTGAATAATTGTTGCTAGGTCTAAATTGTGTTTAGGGGATATAGTTGATGAAGTTAGTTATTGAAGGAACTTGGAAATCGAGAAGATGAGAGATCTGAGAAATAAGCAAGCGAAGGGTTCAGTGAGTATTGTTTCAAGATAAAAAGGTTTTTTGTTTAACGAAAACATTTAAGTATTAAAAACAAGAACCGTGGTGATTTTATAGTCCACACAGAGTATATTATGTATTATTACTATAATTTTTTATAAATAATGATATAGAAAATAATGAAAGGTTGATATCAGCCAATAGGGTTTGTGAGAATATTGTGTTATAGTTAATCTACATAAGTCAACACCTGAACAAACTTGTTTATCTAGGAAAGGCCTATCTATTGCCATTCGCTAGTAGACCCGCATAAACAAGCAAAAGTAGATATGCAAAGAGGATTCTGGATAGAAAATGTATATATTTATATATATTTATAAGAAAAAATAATAGAAGTTTCTTATAAAAAAATCCTAGCAATGAACTTGCAATTCTACTACAAGGAAAAATCCTGATTTCATGTTTCATGTTAGCAAAATAAATGTGTACGTTAAGTAGATATATTAAATAGGAAAAATCTTATAAAAATGCCTGTATCTTTACTTTTTCTTACTCCTAATAAGAGAAAGTAAAATAATCTTGTCAACATTTCACCGGAAATATCCGTTTTGAGGTCCCCTGAGACCAAAAAAAGTGGTTTTAAGCAAATAGTCTGTGAACCGCATAGCTCAAAAACGAAAAATCGCAGAAAGTTCAAAGTATATATTCCGTTTGAATATCATCATGGGATCTGTCAGTATGTTATCTGTCAAAATTCCACAAGTGGATGTACTGATCACTTTACTGATTGATGTTATTCACTTTTTTGGCAATTTTCTCAAAAATGCCTCCAATGATTTTCATGAAACTTAGTATATCTTACTTAATTAACCGTCGTCTCCCTTCATTTTGGTTGCCGTCAGGTCACTTCCACTCGTCATCTCTTCCTGTCTCTCCAATCTCTCATCTCTCAGACCACTTCCGTCCATCTCCTCCTCCTCCGATCTTCTTGCCGGTCTGCCTCTTCTCCTGTTCCTTTGGGGGATCCATCCTCTAATCCTCTCTGGCCATCTTTCTGAAGGCATCCTTCTAAGATGTCCATACACACCAGTTTCCTTTTATTTATTCTTTCCTCAACTGTTTCATTTATATCCATTTTCTTCCTTATCTCTATATTTCTAACCTTGTCCATTCTGGTCTTCTGAACACAACGTCTCCAGTAGTCCAACTCTATCAAGTTCATCTTCGCACGTATCTTCCGAGTAGTGGTCCAGGTTTCAGCTCTACACGTGAGGATTCCTTCAATAATGGAATAAAATATTCTTTTTTTTTATTTTCTCTTGAAAGGGTTTTGCCTCACAGCACAGTATGAAGCATTCTTATTGCCTTGTGGGCCTTTTATTTCTTTTCAGCACCTCTTCATCACATCCTACCGCCTCCTCCAAAACAGATCCCAAATATTTGAAAAATTTCACCTTCCTGCATCTATCCTCTTCAATATACAAATCTTCATTTTTATTCCATTCCCTTCTATTACCATATATTCCGTTTTTTTTTAATTTAATTTATCCTCATCCCCCAGGCTGTGTAGCATTTCTTCAATTTCCTTATCATTAACTCCATATCTTCTCTATCCTGGGCCACTACTATTTGATCATTCGCAAAAAGCAATGTAAAAAATGATTGTTACTTACGGAAGACCCATACATTTACATTTCCTTAACCAGTCCTTCATTACCCTCTCCAAATATATTTTGAATAAACTTAGTATATCTACTATACATATAAAGATATACAAATTTTATTTGAAAAATTTCTCCTGCTGAATTCTTTTGAGCGGACTTTTGGGGGTAGGGTTATGTTTGCCTTTAAAGTGCTACCTTAATTTGATTATATCTTCCACCATATAGACAAAATTAATTAGAAATAAATAGATTGCCAAAATTCCGAGCGTCGTGCGGCCAAGTACAAAATAACTAGGCTACGCTGGTGATTGATGTTGTTCGTTTAGTTGGATATCCGGGGGGGGGGGGGCGGAAGAACATTCTTGGACGCGAACAACTTCACCCCACTCC
>JAAEAF010009540.1:0-31078 GCA_011037195.1 Triatoma infestans
AAAAAAAAAAAAATATATATAAATAAATAAAATAAATTTAAAAAATAAAAGAACCTATGAAAATAAACACCAAATATAATAAATTAACTAATGCTGGACCATTTTTCTAAGCGACCATCCACCAGATAGCAGCATCTTGCTATTTTTTTTTTTTGCATTAAAAAAAGGAAACCTACCAAGTAGAGAGAGTGGGGAAAAGATTATTGTGAATACATCATTCATAAAAGATGAATGTATGCAAATATATTGTAATATGGATATAATGGTAGCAGAGAGAGAGAGAATGAGTGATATGTAGTGGAGATGGTGGGTGTTATTGGTGGAGACACCACTACATAGTAAAATGTTCTTAAGTAAGTGGGCTGACTATAGAGAGCAGCATCCATGGACTAGAAGGTGATTGTTTGTGTGTTTCGTTTTGAATAAAAGTGAATTGAATGAGTTCATAGTAGAAGATACTTCCCTTTGTAACCAAACTTGCGTAGGTTATAACATATTATAGTCGCCAGTGCCATCTAAATATGCTCCATTTTATTCCTGTCTGGTTGCTATTATTAAATAAAAAGAAGATGAAGAAGAAAAATAAAACACTCATCCACAATCAATATATTGATTGTCAACCTCTTTACAAACTATAGACAATTGGTAATATATCATCATTATGCGATATCATCATTAATTTATGTTATACAACATCATTTATTATAATAACCAATGATGAAGAAGGAAATAACAACAACCAAAATGCACGATTAGTGCCTTAATACAAACATCCCGTAAATAATATTATAAATTCTAATTTTTAGAACAATAGAGCCGTCGTTCTTAACTTTTGGGGAGCTTCTCACCTGATGGAAATTTCTTAAAAGTGTGACACGGAGAAATGGAAATCAAATAAAAAAAACGCTGTCTCATTATATATAGTTGTTGTGGTATATATATATATATAATAGAAAATTAGGGAAGCGATTAGCTCAGAGGCTCAGAGTGATTAGGGGTTCGAGTCCAGCAGTGCTGCCCTTAGATTTTTCACTTTCTAGGAGCTTAGCAACGTAGATGTGGTACATAAACGGCGGTTACGCTCCGCCCATTGCCAAAGCTTTCTAGTACCTGTGACACCATTTAACACCGCCCACCTAGGGAAGGGATTAGCTCAGTGGTAGCGCGCTGGACTAGCAACGCGAGATCACATGTTCTAATCCATATCCGTGCTACCCTTAGATTTTCTCTTCCTAGGACCCCCTACAGCTCACTGTCCGGTGATGGACAGTGCTGTCAGTAACGGGAGAACACTGTCCGGAGGCCGGCAGTGCACTGAGAAGGCTCCGGGCGCAAATGACACAGATGTTGAGAGCCTTAAATAAAAAAAATATAAAAATTTAACACCGCCCATAAGTTCACGACTAAATTGCCGTGCTATGCAAGCTCACTGTCCAGTGATGGACAATATTGTCTGTTTTTAAACAGATAATACTCTCCGTACCCGAAATGCACTGAGATGGCTCCGGGTGCCGACTGTTTCCGGTGAAAACTCGTCTTCAAAAATTAAACACGAACGAAATAGATCGCAGTAGAAAGGAAAAGTAAAAATTAAGATTCTGTCCATAATTAAGATTTTTTTAAAAGGGTGTGTGAAGCGTTTGCAAAACCAATGCATTTTTGGGGGGGGGGATTTTATATTGAACAAATCAAATCGAATGTGATCAATGTGCCTATTAATCCTTGTTCTTATTAACCCATTTTATTTCAGGTTTTGCGTTTTTTTGTTTTTTTTGGGGGGTTCTAGAATAAAATCGTATTAAATGACGTAGTTTAGGGCAGTTCTCAAATAAATTAACTCGAGGCTAAGTTTAAAACAATACTTAACAATAGAAATATTTATCAGCTGTGTCGATTGCTACGTATATAAATGTTTAGAAAGGCGGGATATTATTAACACCTTCATAAATAAAGACTGCAATCAATAATAAAACTATCCGTCTTATCTTTGATAATATGAAAAGGCGATTTACAAGGCAGTGAATGAAATATGAGAGAGAGAGAGAAATCCACTTATCGATTAAATCATGAGTTGGCTACAGATGATGTAATATAGGCAAGTAATGAGTTGGTTGGCGAACAAAAGTAAAAAACAGACATGATTTAGAAGAATTGAACAGCATACCTCCAAGCTTTGTATTTACCAGATTTCCAAATACAAAAGGAAAACTGGTGTGAAATAATCACATGATTTTCTCTGAATAACAAATTTTCTTCAAAAACGGAATTATTATAATGAACTGTAATTAATAATAATGAATTCATTAATAATAATGAATTAATGAAGAATGTATAATTATGAATGTGGTGGAACCCGAAGAATATAATCATTGAAAAGACACTACAGAGAAAAGCATAAATTCATGTTTCTCCTTCGAATTTCCCTGATATTCATTTTCACTTTCTCTTATTTCTCGTAATACGAACTATTGCGATCATGTCAAATTTTCGAAATCGTGCCTTCCCCGGAAATATATGTACGTATATCAAACTAGAGGTACCACCACCGCTACTGACAATTAGGTCAACATCTATCAACCGGAAGCAAGACTAAACTGGATGATTTTTTTTTCGAAAATGGCTCCAGTGATTTTCTTTAATCTTCCTGTATTATCTACACTTATAAATGCCTATATCTTTTATCTGAAACATTTTTCCGAGGGAAAAAATTGATTTTGGGGGTTTCTGAAGGAATTTTTGACGGTAACTCTCAAATATTTGGGGGAGGGGATTCTGTTGATGCGGTCTTCTGGACAAAAATGTAATCACTTCAACTGCCACCTGCCTTAAATAGATACATGTACCACCTAACTTATTGAAAAGACACTTCCAAAGGAAGCCTATATTCAAGGCTTCCCACGTAAATTGAGTAAAAGTTCAAGTTTAAAGAAAAGTTGTCAACTTAATAATTGTATTAATTGCATTTAAGAGAAAATCATGTATAATGGGGTTGTAGAAGGAGAGAATTAGTCTGCTTTAAATGAATTAACTAAATATGGTTAACATTCTATAATATAATAAGTGACACTGACTGCCTGGACTTTACACTTGAAATGAATGACTATGGTAGAGTGGAAAAAGTGGTATGACACTTAGTGATTGGCGAGTGACCTCACTTGTATGAACTCTCCTCTATTTATGTAGTTTCTCGCACTCTAGTCCGAGAGAGTGGTCCTGGCATTTTGTCTCTCTTTCTTTGCTACGAATACTATTACACGTGTGAGTGTTTCACGCCAATTTTTTTTTTTTTTTTTTAGTCCTGAAACGAGCAATTCATATTTTTGAAAACTCAAATTCGATACGATCCGCTAAGCCTCCTCCGACAGTGTAATAGACAGCACAAATGATTAAATATTTTAATTCTGTATAAACCTTATAGTAATTCTTTCAGGATAGCTAAATTAATTGCATATATCAATTATCTTTGCAAAGCATATGCGCAATTTCATTGTGTTAGCTTTGGAGGGGAAACTCTCTGAAGAAGTGGCTGGCCGTTCCCCATTCTGAGATTTAACAGCATAATCAAGATGAGGTCACATTAATGACTATGCTGTAGCATGAAACAAGCTAATCCACCTGATTGAAGATCATTTTAATTGTTTCGAATCATTCGAGAATTCACTAAAAAATGCAAACATAATAGGACTGGAAAAGCCACCTAACAAAACTTCATAACTATTAACTGATATTTTCTATGAATTGAGAAATTAAAACCAAATCAAACAAAAAGTTGAAGAATAAAATTAAAAACAAAAAATAGAGAATATAGTAAAACATTAAAAAATAAAATGAAAAAGAAAAGTAATTTGCAAAAGTGTTATCAATAAATAGTATCCATGCCAGGGCTGACTGGATAGAAGAAGTAGTTGTGGGGTCGATCTATGTCCTGAGGGCAGTCTGTACTCCACTCTCAAACGAGGCGCTTTATAGCAGGCGTTCAAAGAAAAATAGTACATTCCGAGCAGGTTTTTTATATATATATAAACACTTGGAGTAATCAGCTAACAAACATCGCGCTATTGCTATGTACCACGTTCGATTCTTTGGCTATCTTATTTTTTTTAACAATCGTTACTCTTACACAAAAAGTTCACTGCACTATTCGAATTTTAAATAAAATAAAAATTTTTAAATAAATTGCACAGCTTACACAATATGCCATATTTACACAATGCCATTTTATATTTGCTTTCTTTATAAACTGGAAAACGTTTGCAAACAAAATTGATCTCAATAAATGTCGGCCAGTGGGCAATACTTCAACTCTTTTACTTTACTTGAATACATAAAATGTAATAAATTATACAGTACTCAGCTGATTACTAAAACATCTTACTACAGTTTCCATATTTCTCGAATACCACCATATCTCCGTTTTTACAAACTTAACCTGAATTGCATCACAATGCTAAGTGGTTAGAAATATGGCCTACAAAATTGAAATCGTACTGCACGGTATTGGGTTCGATTCCTAGATTATGCATTGCCTTTTTTTCTGAGAAAATATAAAATCCCAGCTAAATAAAAAAAAGACTTTATATAACATTTGGGAGTGTATCTCTAGGAATTTTATTTGTTGCGGCTTCGTTTGGCTTCAGATATACATTACCCAATCCTTTAGGTTGGATTGTCAGGAATAAAGAAGGATCAGAATTCTTTTTCTCCAGGAATGGGAAACTGGAGAATATATCGTCACAGTAGTTCAAGAGATGTCTCATTAGCAGTACATACTGCGGCTGTCTATTTAACAGGCAATGATCTATGGGCAGAACAAATTAAGCTAATGGTACCAGGGTTTTGTATCCTTAATGTTTCTTAATAATGCCAGCAGAATACTCTATTTCAAGATGAGATGATTGATCAGTGACAACACCTTCTAGTACTTACAAATTTGATTTATTTATTGAGTAAAATAGGTAATTTCGACCTTAATCAGGTCAACTTCAGATGGTTGCTGAAAAAAATGTCCTGCTATACTGTACTAATTTGTAGGATCTTTTTCAGTATTGTAGGTTTCATGATAGTTTGTTTTGCATGCGAATTATTTGCTTTATAAAAACTCCTTACTCATTTAAAGAAACTTTTTCCAGACTGTCTGCATGTAAGTTAAATAATTTAAAAACCTTTTCAACAAAAGAGTATAAATATACTTTTTCCAACAACTAATAACAGGAAGTAAATGCTGAAGATGATGGCCTCATTTGTTCGAAACGTCCTATTCTGTCTAGTGAATAAATGAATAAAAATTGTAAAAACCAGAAGGTGTTATTCTCACAAATCTACTCTTACCTCTAAGAATATTCAAATCTTGAGAATGGTGCGGAACCCAGTATTGGCCAAACGTGGGCTACACACCACTTTCCTGACTTCAGTGTCACAATTCTGGCCCAAAGGGCTATTTTAATGTAAATGAATGGCTCAAACTCAAGCCAACAAACACCCAAGCGTATCCTTTCAGGAAGAGTAGTTACTTGAAGTTTCCCAGTTTTTACACCTTTTATAAACCTTTGAACACTAGACACGCCCCCCCTAAGTCCCTCCAGTGCTTCTCCAATACCTTTTCCCTCCATTATTTAACTTCTCTGTTACGAAGGTGTTTAGTGAAGGTTTCTGCTAGCTCGGGACCACAAAACGGTAATGCGTTTTCTCCCTTAGCCAACAAGTCCGCCCTCTCATTGCCCTATATACCTGTGTGTTCGGGAGAAGAACTCTACTCTGATCCTCGTAATGCAAATGCAAGATTATAGTAATAATTGCAGTTTCACAATTTTTATCTTTTTCATAAGTAAACTGCTCTAATGTAATTTTTCTTACCTAATCACATAAATCCACTTTGGGAGTGTACACAAAGTGTCATTAAAAACTTATCTGATATAATACCTTAATATCGTTAAACTATTTCAAATAAATAGTGTAATTAAAATTACATTACTGTTCATTAATAATGATAATTATATAAAAATGAAAAGATAATTTTAAAGAGTAAAGAAAAATATATAATGTGGCGCCCTCAACTAGACCAGTGGTAGGCAATCTTATTACTGTAATTATATCATATAGTTTAGAAATAGTTAAGAGTATGTACAAAGATAATTTATTCGTAATGTAACCTTTACAATAAAGGCGTATATTTTGTCTATGTGTTGTGGTATTATTAATAATATTATTATAATTTATGCTAGCATACTTTCATTAAATAGTATTGTAATCCAAACAGATTGTGCTTAACTAATTTGTATTTTATGGGCAGTTTAATTAAGTTAATTTTTTTTTTTTAAATAATTTCATAATTTTATTTGCATATTAATGATGAACCAGGAAATTTTGTTAGAATTGTTGTCTTTCTTCACCTGCTTGTTTACAATCACTCTAAATGTAATTGTGATTGCAATATCAACACCATAATCTTATTTAATGACTTTATTGAGAAAATCACGGAAAACTGAAACCAAATTGTGAATAAAGTCACAGTTCCGACCAACTGATTTTCTTCAAACTTGTATAAACTAGGCATAAAGTATTGAAATGCTATTTTGGAAAACAGATAAACAGCAACACTTTCTAGTAACACACAAAAATCAATATAAAATATATGGTGTAGTGTATCTTCCGAATTTAAAGGAAATTTTGTAGGTGCTAGTTTCGAGGAGAGTGGAAAAAAATCGGAAAAAAACAGTACCAAAAAATCTCAGTACCAATTTCGGTTAAGGAATTTCGTATCAAAACTTCCTGTTGGAACCACTTTCATGTTCAATGGAATATCAAATTCGCACTTGTTGCGATATTTGGGGGAGGGGGGAATGCCATTCCATTTTCTAAAAAACAGATTCAGGAGACCTCAGTGCTTATAGTTCGGTGAAAATTCAATTTTCTTAAGCTTCTCTTGAATATTCCATTTCTTTTTCAAGAGAAAATTACAATCAATCAAGAATTTTTTTCGATTATCAAGTTTTTTAAAATGAGTTATTGCGAATATGTGGTTAAGTCCGCAATTGCTTGCTAAATATAAGATTTCATCCATCATAGCAAACTTGTTTTTAGTAATTCTGAGTGATTTCGGATCTTTCCTCCAATGGACAGAGTTTTGGACAGAAAAATTGACCTACACATTCAAAGAGTCGGTCACATAACTACAGTGATTCGGGCAAGTCCTGGGGATGCCCTCCTCGCATTCTTATTTGGATGTACACCATGATGGTGAGACCCATTATCACCTATGGCGCATTAGCGTGGTATAGCAGAACAAAGCTTGAGAAGGTCAAGAAGACTCTTGACAAAGTACAGCGCCTTGCGTGCTTATGCACGACGGGAGCAATGAGAACGTGTCCCACAGCCGGGATTGAGGTTATTCTCAATCTCACACCGCTCCAGCTAGTGGTGGAAAGGGTGGCGAAGGGAGCCCTCCTCAGAATCTCTAGGGAGGGCGTGGGGGGACATGGACCAAGCTCTAGGAAGCGAACGTTTCCTTCTGTTGGCTCCCTTCCCTGGAACTTTCCTAGAGATAGCATGACTAAGAAATATAGCTTCGTTAGGAATTTTTCTACGAGGCTAAGTATGAAAAGGGAGTGGAGCGAAGGATCCGCCCTGGATAGTATTAGCAAGCATGCCATGGATAGTATTAGTGGTATACAGTTGGGTCTAAGACCCTCGAAGGAACCGGGGCAGAAGTGTTTGGTCCTAGAACCAAACACTCGGAACCCATGGGTAGGTTTCCCAGCATCTTCCAGGCAGAAATTCACACTATTGGAAGGTGCGTTCAGCTGAACCTTGATCGAGGATATCGGAATCAGGAGATAGTTATCCTATCCGATAGTCAGGCGGCCATTAAAGCACTGAGTTCTTATGTAATCAGTTTTAAAATGGTATGGGAATGCCTAGGTAAGCTTAATGACCTAGGCAGAAGTAATAAAGTTACCCTACATTGGGTGCCGGGACATGTCGGCGTGGAGGATAATGAGGTAGCCGACACCATGGCAAAAGAAAGCGCTATATCTCCTCTTATTGGGCCAGAGCCCTTTTGTGGAGTCAGCGACCAAGTATTTCTAGAAGAAATCAAGAAGGAGGAGGTGGCGGAAAGAGCTCGTCTCTGGAACACCATCCCGGGACTGAGGCAGGCCAAGGCCTGTCTGGGTGGCTACAACCAGAAAAGGTCGAAAGCCTGCATCAGTCTGAGTAAGAATAGGATCCGTATTCTTACGGGGCATTGCAGACTCTGGGGGCACCTGAGGAAGCTTGGCCTAGAAGATGATGGCACATGCAGATTCAGTGGAGAAATGGAGGAAACTCCGATACATCTCCTCACGGACTGTGATGCCGTCATTCAAAGAAGATCCAGTAGTCTGGGTGTTCAGATAGGGAACGAGGAAAGACCCATCCTAGAACCTTCCAGGATTTTGGGATCCTTAGGGAGCACAACCTGGAGAGGCTCTATAGATGAGTTAGCTTATCTTGGGCACCAGAGGAGGTACAATAGATCAAACTATGGTCGCGGTACAGAACCCTTAAAAAAAAAAAAAAAAAAAAAAAAAACTACAGTGATTCACTGAATCCAGAGTAGCGTATGTTTCCATCATATGTTTCAATTGTAAGTAGACGTTAACTTCTACTCTACAAGAACTTGATGATTCAAACTCGTGACGATGGAAGCAAATCCGTAACGGGTCAGTGTTAAAGAAAAGAATCATGCTATGATGGATAGAATCTGAAGAGTTATTGCGATGCTTTTAAGGACTAACGGTGGGAAAGAAGTGAGCAAGGGGAATATTCTATGGAGCTTGGCATGGCCTCAGGATCTCATGGAGGTGTCAAGGATCCTATTCTAAATGACACTAGAAGCTGGTTTCACCAGTGTTGTTTTTTTTTGCAAAAAAGCAACTTTGCCTTATTATATAAATTAAATCAATTTCAATCAACTATTTTAATTGCAATTAATTATTATTCAATAATCAATCATAATACAAAAAACTAGAACTAATGGGCCCCGTGTTTTTTTTTTTTTAATCTTATTTTATTACTTGAAATCAAATCTTATTCCTCATCACTAGTGCACCTTGTTTACATCGATGTAATCTCAAGGTGATTATGTTATTCAGAAGGCTGTGGTGAATCAGGTATGCCAACCTGGCATAAATTATTAATATATATATATGTATATATATATATATATATATAATGTACAATGTACATTAAATTATATTAATGAATTTAAAAATATCGAAAAATTATATTAATAAATTTAAAATATCGATAAATTATATCGATTAAAAATAAAAAAAATCGATTTATTTGAACTGTATTTTTTCATTATTTATTTAAGTTTTCATCTTTTTTTTTTTTTAGTTTTCGTCTAGGAGAACACGTTTGTTTATTACGAAAAACGGTAAAATCGGTAAATCGAATAACTTAGTCCGGAAAACATTCACAGAGCTGATCATTTTTAGTATGCACTCGGACTTGTACTCATCTCATACTCTCTTAGAGTGGGAATCTCTCCATAGATTTATAAGAAACCATCTAGCTTCTTAGGCCCATACTTCGGTCACAAACAATAGTCAGGAATACTACACATAACTCTCAAAGAGTTTATACACAAGCAGTAACTTTCAAGCACTGATCAGCAGAGCATGGACTTTCAAGCAGTGCATGGAATCATTATTCAACCCTCTGTCAAGAACACCAAAACACTCAACTCTCTGTCAAGAAACCTTTTCAGGCACGAGGTTTTAGAATAGAAGCGGGGGGGGGGAGCCTCAGTCCACTGCGACCTACAAGGTCGAGGTCTATTGTGGATCCCCTTATGTTACAGGACAGCCCCCAGCTTTGCCCTCCTAATCAATCCTAGCAAAGCTGAGAGCGGCTCCGTCATGAAGCTTTCAGCTTCGGGATTGCCCGTCCCCAATTGAAGAAACCTAAACCTCGCCAGGCTGGCGCACTCGCAAAGGATGTGCGCCGGGGTCTCCTCCTCCACCTTGCAGAATCGGGAATACTACACATAACTCTCAAAGAAATTTAGGCAAATGTCTTTTAATGAAGAGCTTTGCCTGCCTCTGTCCTGGTGTTCCCTCCCACCAACGCAGACGCTGATCTTCTATCCAACCTCTGATAGAAGTTTGGATGAGACTCCTGGACAAGCCGCAGAAGCGTATGATGGATGATTCAGCCTACAAATTAAATCGAAATTTTTTTATTTTTAATCGATATAATTTATCGTTATTTAAATTTACGTTCTTCGTAAGTAACATAATCACCTTGAGATTACATCGATGTAAACAAGGTGCACTAGTGATGAGGAATAAGATTTGATTTCAAGTAATAAAATAAGATTAAAAAAAAAAAAAAAACACCGCACTATCCGCAAGTTGTAGGTGGTGCATGTGTCTATTCAGCCTACAATGCCCTGTTAGTAGACCCACAATTAACCTTATATCCCTTCGGGTTTGGCTCAGTAGGTCTTTGGTAAATTTAGGCAAATGTCTTTTAATGAAGAGCTTTGCCTGCCTCTGTCCTGGTGTTCCCTCCCACCAACGCAGACGCTGATCTTCTATCCACCCCTCTGATAGAAGTTTGGATGAGGCTCCTGGACAAGCCGCAGAAGGGTTCGGGGCCTATAAAGGTATCCTGCGAGCCCTCCCTCGCTAGGGCATCCGCCCTCTCATTGCCCAGGAACCCCGCATGTCCCGGCACCCAGGCGAGTGTCAGTTTATTCCGAGTACCCACCTCGGTGAGGGCAAGTAGGCAGTCCCACACCAGTCTTGAGACTATTTGGTGTGAGGAAAGTGCCTTCAGGGCTGCCTGACTGTCGGAGTATATGGCCACTCTTCTACCCACTATCCTTTGCCTTATAATCTCCCTAGCGCAGAGTTGTAACGCCACGACTTCAGCCTGAAAGACCGTGGCGTACTTCCCTAAGCTGGCCTTAATTTTAACTTTAGGCCTGCCCCCGTAGACCCCAGCTCTGACCCCAGTCGGCGTTTTGGATCCGTCTGTGTACCAGATCGAGTTACCGAACAGGGTGGGTCACAGCCCCATTCGCCTCTGCTCGGTATGGCAATATGGAAGTTCCTTTCGAAGAAATACCTAGGAACCATTCTATCCGTTGGCATCCCTAGAAGATGGTCCGCCTTGATTTCCTCGATCAACCTCTGGTTATTACGATCGTTCCTAGAGGTGGGAGGCGGCCCCTGCATGAGCCTATGTATTCCCATTCTGGCTTCGCCTAGAACGAGAATGTGTAATGGTGGCAGATTGAGGAGGACTTCCAACGCCGCAGTCGGGGTGGTCTTCATGGCCCCCGTGGAACCCAGGCATGCTCGCCTTTGGATCCCACCAAGCCTTTCCACCGCCCCCTTCTGCAGCGTTTTGGTCCACCAAACTACCGACCCATATGTAACCAAGGGTCTGATGATCCTGGTGTAGATCCATAGTGACAAACTTGGGCGCAAGCCCCAGTTTCTCCCACAAAGCCGTCTGCACCTATTAAATGACGCATCGGCCCTGTGAGAAATTTTGTCAATGTGTTGATTCCAAGTGAGTCTTCGGTCGAAAGTAGCACCAAGGTACTTAGCCTCCGTCGCAAATGGAATCGGGGTGTGCCCAAGTAATGGTGGCCTGCCCGGGGTTTTACTACCGGCTAGCCAACAGCTAAAAGATCGTTCGAAACAGCCAAAAATTTCTAGCTATATGTGGCCAACGTTACCATGCTATACAGCCATCTCCGTTCTACGCTCGCTATACTAAATACTTCTTTTTATACCGTCACCTCAGTAAGTAAACCTAAAATATAAGTGGTGGGTATGGTCATCAATAATCACCGTCTGCTTGCATCATTACAAATATGTAGTAGGGAAGGTATAAAGCCAAATTAACGGGACCATTGTTCCCTTGTTGTGTCTACGTTTCTACAGTGTTCATGTTAATCTGGAAAACAAATGTTGTTCAACAAATTTGTTGAAAACACTCACACGACTGTCATTCCTATTGTAATTTACATTGACAAGATTTTCTTCAAAATTACAAGTTTTATTAAATGTTAAATAGTGTTCAATAAAATCATTTTTCTTCCCCAGACCACGGCCTTCCACACTCAGAGAACCTCTCTAAAGTCGATTTATCGGAAAAAAGGTTCAAGCTAAAGTGACAGCGTTCTGTATCTACAATTTGTATCCCAAGTTTAATAAAACCCTTTGATGTTTTTATGGAGAAAATCGTAGAAAACTAAAAAAAAAAACTTTAATTTTAAAAAACTGTAATGTCGTCCATAATGGCTTCCGGTCAACTGATTTTCTTCAAACTCAGAATTTTTTTCAAACTCACATTTCCTTGTAATTACTATTATATAGGTGATAGAATCGTATAATAAACTGAAATGGCACATTACAGGAAAACATAACCCCATTCCTCCGCTAAATAACCCATTAAATGAATTTTCGCGGTATAATAGGATCAAAAAACAGGGATCCATACCAGAGAGAAAGAGAGAGAGATAAAAATGACAGGACCACTCTCGCGGCCTAGAGTGGGAGAAACTGCTTAAATACAGTGACGGGAGAGTATTCAACAAGTCTTATAGCAGAGTTCATACAACAGTCACAACGTGTCATCTATTTACTCCTTACCTCTCTACAATTCTATATACTCGTATTAAGTGTAAAGTCTAGGCAGTCATAGTCACTAATAGCATTATGCAGTGTTCAACTTCACTTCTAGTTTGTTCATTCAGACCAAACCATTTTCTCTCCTTCATCATACCCAGTATATTTGGATGATGATGTAACAGGATCCAAAGAGAAGGTTCCATAACAGAAAAAGAGAGAAGAGAGAGAGAACAAAAATGACAGGTCCACTCTCTCGGACTAGAGTGGGAGAAATTGCTTAAATACAGCAATGGGAGAGTATTCAACAAGTCTTATAACAGAGTTCATACAACAGTCACAACGCGTCATTTACTTACTCTTTACCTCTTTACCATTCTATATATTTTAGTGTAAAGTCCAGGCAGTCACTGTTGCTTTAAAATTATACAGTGTTCAACTTCACTTCTGCTTTATTCATCTAAACCAAACCATTTTCTCTCCTTCAGAAACCCATATACTCAGGAAAAAAGTTATAGATCTACATATGTATGCAATGAGTTCAAAGAGTTACAACGAGTTCAAAAAAGTTTTGAAATTACTGAAATTTTTTTTTTTTTTTTGGTATGCTTTGACTATACACACAAACACGGACATACGTATATAAACATACAGATCAATTGTTAATCACCACTTTTGTTGGACTCAGAGGTCCTGGAAACGTGTACTTCCAACGAAGACATGACATCGAAAATTCAACAGGATCGCAATATTTCTTCACTTATCAGCCGTAAGAGGAAGTAAACATTTAGGAATATTTAGGTTGAAGTGAATATAGTTGGTTCTGAGCTAGAGGTATCTAGTTGCTTGTCCAATCACCCGAAATTAGTTTCATGCACCAAGTCCCCTGAAGAATTGAATCTCTAGTTCATTTTGTCTTGCAGCATCTGTTCTACCAAAATCGTATCAAAATTATTTTTTAATAATCACCATTTTATTTGAAGAATATTAATTATGCACCTTTTTTTTCGAAAGACCGTTTGTTTTTCTTCTTTTATAATCTAAAAATAAAGTTGAATTATAGAACTTCCTTTCATTGAAATTTTGCAAGATATCCTGTTTGTTAGCCCTCATTTATTTATTTATTTATTTTTTACATTCTATGTATTACATAAATTTCTTATTGCCTACTTTAGCGACAACAAAATACAAATATACATATATATATAAATTATAAATGTTGACAGAAAACTTTCTATTAAAAAAGTTGCATACATTTATTTATTATATTAAAGAAAAAAAATATATAATAAAAATAGGAAAATGCCCTTTAAACATCAGGGAACATGGTTCAATCTATTTTATACTGTTATACACTATTATTTATTCTTTATCTATGTAAATATGTATTTAATTTTCTATATATAAAACAATATTATTACATAAACCATTTTCTAGTTATATATTTGTAAATTGGGTAGTAAAGTTTTTAATTTTATTATCTATTTAAATTGTTTAGAGCAGTTTTCTGGTTTCTGTGTATTTTTTTTTTTGCAAGTGTTATTTTAAATATTACCCAAGAAAATTTTAAGCTTATCTGGTTGAATGGGCCATTAATAAAAAAGTAAAAATTACGTGGCTCATTCACTTTTAATATCATATTGGAGTACAGGTAAATTAAGAAACCTGTCCCCTAGTGGAGTTGATAATGTAAACTGATCTAGTTAATAGACCTTGCGAGTATTTTGAATAGTATTGTATATTATTATTTTAATTTTACAATAACGATAAGAAAATGTTTTTATTTTAACGCATTATAGAATGTTTATCAGTAAATTTTTAATGATAAACAATAAATCAGATTCATAAAAATGTTTGGTTTTATCAGATCCAATTATTAGTATTCCTGTTTCACTTAAAACTGGTTTTATTAAAAGTACAAACTCAGACAGTAAACTCGGTACGTCATTAACAAATAATAATAATAATAATAATAATAATAATAATAATAATAATAATAATAATAATAATAATAATAATAATAATAATAATATTTTTTTTTTTTTTGGGGTGGTGAAATGCATTTACGCACGCCGGCCGGACTCCCGGAAACTACCGGCAAACACCCCCCTCTGCTTGGACCTAGCCTGGATTCGCCGATTCCAGCACTACATCAGGCTAGGCCTCTGTCCTATCCCCTAGGGGTTCCTCTTTTCCAGCTCCTCCAGATCCTGCTTCTTTCTGATAAGAATTCCCCTCATGTATGCTGCGGTGTGACGCCAGCTGGTCTCACTGGATAGCATCGTGATTATAATAATAATAATAATAATAAGTATAATAATAATAATAATATTTTTATTTCCTGTAAAATTTGACATTATCAGATATAGGAACGTCATAAATTTAGAACATTGTTATAGTAACTCAAGAAAAATTGTCTTTTAAAAAGTCCTGATAGCTATAATAACACTTTCCCTGTAGCCAAGTTTTTATCTTTTTCTTGAATTCATCGCTTGGAAGATTCTTGATGTCTTCTTCCAAGTGGTTGTACAGCTGGACTCCTATATTCTGGTAAGAGCTTCTTGTTGTGTTGAGCCTAAGATTTGGCAACAAAAGATCTTTATGATTCCTAAGCTGTTAGTGCGTCTTTTCTTCTGCAGTTGCATAACTTATTATATTGGCTTTTATTTCCATAAGACATGCCAGCACATATTGACAAGGAAGAGGCAATATCTTCCAAACAAAACAAAGCTGTGTACCACTTACTAAGGGCATATCAATATATATATATTGGGATCGTGTCGAATTTTAAGAAATTCACTGTTAAGAGAACTCGAGGTTTTGAGAACTCCTTTGAGCTGGATGACGCGACCAATCTAGCCGTGAAATAGGGATTTTTCGCAATTTTGAGATAAACCTATAAAATCCGCCAGAAATCAACTTACCGGAAGAACAGTTCAAATAAAAGCGAGTTAGCATTCGATGTTTAAAAATACTGTTGCAGTCTTTATTTAATGGTATTTTTAGTGTATATAGTTTAAAGAAAATCGTTGGAAAAGTTTTCGAGAAAAATCTTAGTAGTGAGTGAGTAAATATATATATATAATTAGTTACTAAATTAAAATAGTTTAGACGGAATTATGAAACTTGGTTTGTCTTATATGTTAGCCAAGAAGAGAATCGGATCAGTTGTAATATAAATAAATTTCTAATAAGATGGCTATATTTTTTCTTAGGGGCCAAAGGAGTTTTAAAGAAAAAGAATTCTTTGTTGCTCTAAGTTTCGGGTACCATTGGTGCCTTTCTTCAGGAGCATGACGAAGTGAATACCAATTTAAATAAATTTCTATTTTTCGCTGCTAGATTGGCTGACGAAAGCAGCAAAAAGAAAATCACAGGTAAGTTAGTAACAGTTCGACATCCAGTGAGGGCGTTTCGTTAACATTTTCGAAAGCGAAAAAGAACGCTCTGCAGGGGATCTCTCACAACCGTTCACTCACCCCCTCGGTCTTTCTGTTTGGTCCTCCTCTTCTTCTTCTTTTATATAGATTACCTTCTTCAAGAACAACTTCCCGCTGAGAATGCAGATTCCTTCTCTGATTTCTTACTCTCTATCTAACTTCAAAAACTGGAACTGACACACGCGCACAAAGAACTTCTTTAAAAGAAATCTGTGTGGTAGAAATAATGAATCATCCACTCCTTTCTCTCGTTTTTTTTTTTTTTTTAAAATACAAATAAATTCCTTCGTTCATATTTCGTTTTCTAATTGTTACCATGATATAGTAGTAGCTCTTCCATGTTAAGATATTCGGCAGAGGCGCCATTCTTTGTGCCATGTCTTCATCATGAAAAAAAGGTGACTTTTTAACATGCATCTTCCTCTCACTATCATTCTCTCACCCTCACTCCATTCTCTACTCGTTCGTATTCTTTCTTATTCCCGGCCATCCCCTTCCCCACATAGTCGAACCAATGCAAACCTACAGTTCTCATTTCCGTTTGCTCTTGGTGACTTGCCACCATTTGTCAGCAGGTAATAAAGTAACTCCGTTATATATGTTTACTTTACATTGTGTTTACTCGCCACCTTCCCAGATTTCTACATGACTATCTTTTTGTCCTTCTTTATGTTGTATAAATCTTGATTATAAAAAGAAAAGAATAAAACGAATTGATCTCTTAAATCACATAGACAGAATCTGGTTTCTTATCTTTTATATATTTCTTCATTCCTACTTGGAATCAAATATATAATAAAAATTTAAGGGGGGGAAGGGATCGAATTCCATAAATTTTGAACATTTGAAAAATTTGTATTTCTAAAAATATACGTTTTCCTCGATCATGTTGAATATAAGTACATAATGAGAATTATGCACTTCTCTATTACATTTCTCATGAAGAATCCATTATTAGTTGAATACTAAATAAGAGGCAGAAATGCAATAGTGTCAATTTCCCCAATTGTGGTTTCACCGCAAAGTACATATTTTAGGTCCTCCTGAGATCGAAAAAAAAGTTTTTTGAAAAGGTTTTAATAAAATAAGAAGAGGATCTTATACTCTATTATTGAGAGCATTATAATTCAAGGGACGGAATCTTGGGGCATGTCAAAGAAGGTATACTTCAATGGATAGAGTAAGGAATGAAGAAAGAATATGGATATACAAGAGTCCATCACAGAAAGATTAATTAGGACGAAATTAAGACGGTATGAACATGTACGCCCTATTGCCAAAAAAAATGGCCAGAGCGGATTGGCAATGGTCCCCCCCTCTCAGAGAAGAAGGATAGGTCGACAGGCAAACACTTGAGAGACTGAAATAGAAGACGAAATGGTTGTGAGAGGTCTTCGGCCCGGACGACTGAGAGAATAAGGACCTATGGAGAGAATCTATTGACGGCAACTCTACCAAAAGGGAAAAGCCGGATAAGTAAGTAAGTTTTTGCGAATGACTTGCAGTCTCTCTCTCACGCTCTCTCTCTATCTGATTTTGGAAAGCCATCAACCGAAGCGCAATTTTACTATTTACTCTGCGATTTTCGTTAATTTTTTTCTTAAAAATTGACATACACTATACTCAAATGTTTGTTGTAGCCTAAATCGTATAGAAATTAGCCACTTAAAGAATCGTGCAGTATATTTTTTTAGCAAAATGAAAGATCAGCAAGGGAGAAAAATCTACGTAACATGGATCTTATTACTGCGTGTGGAGGGTGCGCGTGAATTTCGCTCGCAAACGATTTCTAAAGTTTGGAGCTTGAAAATTCGCGCTTGCCGAACTTAGGTTCGAGTATCTCTCTATATCATTTCAGTTTTGGTGTTTCTAAATGCTATATGCCTGATGCGAGATGTGTTCGGATGAGAGGATTTGTTGGACATTGGGTCGATCGGTGGCCGGTTTAAGTGCGTGTTCTTCCATTAAGAGCGGCTCTGAGTTCTAGGAGCCAACAAAGTCTCATACAATGCAGCATCTGTGATATGTTATGAAAACAGTTAATGAATTGATGCGAAACTTGAAGGCAGCGATTGATTCTGACCTCACTTTTAATCTGGATTTCTTTTGACAGTTCTGTAAAGATCTGAAAGACACAAAGGCTGCATATGTTCCTTTTTAACAGCCTGATGAGATCTTTGTTGAATTAAGTCATTTTCTTGAATTGTTGAAATAGATACACAACTAGAATTTTTTTTTTCGCCAAGGTTCTAGTGAATATAGATTTGATTGTAGAGAGCGGACAGAGAGCGTGGGATCACTATGTGTGGAGAGAATTGCAGTGTCGTCAGCAAAGGTGTATATGAAGTAGAGGGAAGTGTAGGTAAGTCGGATGTATAGACTGAATAAAGTAGTTGGGCTAAGACACTGCCTTGAGGTACTCCAGCAAGAATAGGATGTATCGAGGATTCGGAAGTGCCTTCAATTATCAGGAAGAAGCGTTCGGAAAGATAGGATTTGAGAATGAGGTAATAAGTGCTAGGTAGAATTCGCCTGAGTTTTAATAGAAGACCTTCGTGCCATACACGATCGAAAGCCTGTGAAATGTCTAACAACACTCCAGCGCAAAACTCCTTGCGTTTAAGTGAAGTGGCGATGGTGTCTACTACACGATGAGCCTGCTGTATTGTAGAGTGGCAGCTGCGGAAACCAAATTGGTGGTTTGGTAGTACTTTCAGAGTCTCTACAATTTCTAGAAGACGCGAAAGAAGGAGTCTCTCAAATATTTTCCCTAGGATCGGAAGGAGGCTAATAGGACGGTAGGAAGAAGGCTGATGAGTTGGCTTTTTGGGTCTAGGTATCATTTTAATACTAGAAAATTTCCAAATAATGGGATAATAAGTAGTTCGTAGTATTGAATTATATATGGTAGTAAGGAAGACTATAGCTTTTTTAGGTAGTTGGTGAAGAACTTGGGCTGTTATTAGATCGTATCCTGGGCTCTTATTTTGAGGAAGATTGTTAATGGTCTGTTTGAGTTGAGTGGGGTTAAATGCTTTAGGAGGAAGAGAAAGAGGTAAAGGTGCGTCTAGCTCTGTGTTAACTTCTGTAATGTGTCGTGACTGTCAGGGTTTCGCGATGAAGACAGAGGAAAGGTGGGCTGCAAATAATTCTGCTTTTTCTTGGGCTGATTTGGCCCAAGCACCGTCAGTAGAACGAAGAGGTGAAGAGGTATGTTGGAATTTTAAAATTCGTCTAGTTGCCGTCCAAAGTGAGTTGTCCTCACTGGTCAGTGATTTTGTATATTCGACATATTGATTATTGTAGTATTTTTGGAGTTCATTTTTAAGTTTTCTTGTAAGTTGATTAAATTGTTGTTTATGAGAGGGGTATCTTGTACGTTGCCAAAGAGACCTAGCTTGTCGTTTTTGAGTTATAAGAGATCTTATATAAAGAAGAAGGTTGTATGGTATCCGTCCAGTTCGTGTAGTTGTACAGATTGTCGTCGCTTGCCTTATACTTTGTTGTATAGCAGTTGTAAAGTTGTAGACTGCATCGTCTAGTTGTTGAGGTGTTTTGAGGGACGTTTCAAGATTAATTTTCTGTTCGAATAAATCCCTAAAGGAGTCCCAGTCTATCGGTCCGTTGATTAGTGTTGGCTTGGAAGGGGAGCGTCTATTGTAAGCATAACTGGACTGTGGTCAGATGATAGGTCTTCTAAGGTAAATGCGTCAGTATGGAAGGATGAAATGTTAGAACAGATGAAAAAGTCAAGAAGGTCAGGACCAGTAGGTTGATTGAGAAGGATAGATATAGGAGAAGTTGAGAGAGAGCATTATCAAGGACACGTCCTCTTGGATTCGTCAATCGACTTCCCCAGCGAGGGTGTTTCGCGTTGTAGTCACCACCGCTTATGAATCGGGAGCATAAAAATTAAAAGAAGGACAGAAATTGATTTTGATCTACTGTTTGATTTGGAGGGTAATATACTGCAGCTATGGTATAATTAAAGGGTTCACACTGAAGAGAGATAAGAGTGGGTTGTAAACAGTAAGTAGCATTTCTTGGAATAAGGAAATGAGTTAAAGAATATCTTATAAGGATAGCGGAACCGCCTTGTGCAGTACCATCAGGATGATCAGTGCGGTAGATTTTATAGTCAGTGATAAAGAAGCGTGTTTTTTCTGTGAAGTGTGTCTCTGTTATGAGGGCAATGTCAATTCGTCTTTCATGTAGTAGGATATTGAATTCTTATCTGTGGTTATTCAGTCCATTCGCATTCCAAAACAATATGGTGAGAGAGAATTGTGTGAGATGCATTAAGGAGTAAGGCGGGGAAGTAAAGTGTTGACTACTGTGGTGAGGAGTGTTACGAGCCGTGTAAGGAGGCTTTTGAAATCTGAGAGGAAAGAGTTTAATACATTAGCGACATCAGATGTGGAAGGTTAAAGGAGCCTCTGAAGCGGCGGAGTCCCCGCGACCACCCGGGCATAGGTCAGATGATTGTTGTTGGCTGCCAGGGTGTCTTTATGCGGTGATGTTGGGATATATCTTGAAGACGCTGTAGATCGTTGGCTGGCAGTGTTTTCTTCATTGCCTCTGTTGATTGCAGACGGATGATTGTATACTGGTGGTCTTTTTCTGGAGCGTTGTAGTTCTCTACATTTGACACAACGTGGTCGGTGTTGACAATAACTTTTTGTGTGGCCATATTCCTGGCATCTCTTGCACTGTACTATGACGCGCTGCTTATGTGGTTCTTCTAGTTTTATTTTCGTGTAGCACAGTAGCTCTATGTTAAATATTTCTTTGTTATTACTGTTAGGTTCAAGATCAACGAAGAAAAGAGGCAGTGTCTGTTTAGTGATTGGATGAATCACCGGAGTGATGTTGCGGGCCACATGTCCGAGTTCCGACAGTTCTTGTTTAATGAAATCTCTGGGAGTACGTTGATGCAGATGTTTAATGACAATGCGATAAGCTTTTTCTTGTTGTAGCTAGTATGTGTGATAGTCTGCGTTCTTTGCATTAAGGTACTGGATGATGTTCCTATAGCCATCCACAGTTTTAGGGTTAATAATAAGGTCTGTTGCTCGAGCTTTGCATGTAAAGTTGTTTGGTCCGGTTAACTCTGTGCGGGCTTTGCATAATTCTACATATTTTGTGACATTTTTTAGATAAATGGGGGTGGTTTTGGGGTTCGCTGAGGCTCTGATGGTTTTGCGGTTTCCATGTCATTGTGGACGGCGAGGGAGGAGAATGGATTGTAGGTAAGTATATCTGGTGCTATCACTGTATTCTCCGTAGACGTTTGAAGTGTGCTATTTTGTTCTGAAAATAGGTTGGGTAGTTGTTTCGTGTCGAGTGATAAAGGTTGGTTTACGTTTGTGCGAGCACTTTTCTTTTTGTTTTTGGATGGTGTACAGTTCTGGGAATTCGGTTTTCTTTTTGTTGGTTTTGAGGTAACTGAGGATGTGGATTCGTTATCTGTTGAGGAAGTAGCATAAGTTGTATCATTAAGATTCATCATAGTGACAGTAAACAGCACAGAGAATATTAAAGTTTACGGATGAGGAGGTTACATTTTAAAAGTGGCGAGATTAATGTACAGAGAGAAGAGAATATATATATATATATACACGAATTCACAGTATTTACAATAAAACTAAACAATAAACATAGAAAATATATACAATCATACTATTTACAACGGAAAAATTTATTTACAGTTTGAGGTTAGGTGAATTTCACTTATTGTCACTTTACATAAAAAAATAAAGCTTCTCATATTTCGCTTGCACAGGATTATTAATTGCAAAAAGTACTTACAGTTTATAAGTAATAATTACTAAATTTTCGTCTTTTAAACTTCACAATTTTCAAGAAGAAAAACTGACAAATTTTTAGTAATTTTCACATATAACCCTTCCCAGAATTATAAAAGAAAAATGCAAAATAAAAATTACGAATTTAAATTTATTTATTTTTTGCTTTACAAAAAACTAATGGAGAAGTATGTTTTATACACGATTCTACACAACACAGTAGAAAGTGCAGTTTTTTTAAAAATACAACAACTACATCGCCATTCTGAGTGTGTGCATTTGCTCAACTAAGACAAATGTTTTGCAAAATCTAGAACTCTTGTTTCTGCCTGTATGTAATTAAAACCAGATCATTAATTTGTTTTCAGTTTTTGTGGAGGAGAGTTGCGCTACACAAACACACACACACACACATATATATATACATATATATATATATATATTTGCTCAACTATATTAACTAAATATACAGCTGTTGTAATAAGAGTTATATTATCTTCTGTTTAATTTGAACCTGCAGACCAATATATACACCATATTGCATCTATTGGTTCTTACTGACTTCCCATATTTATAAGTACATGAATCTTATAAACATTTATTATATATATAAGTCTCACTAGAGATAATTTTCTATATTTACATTTACAGATCACTTTAGCAATTTTATTATATAATAATTCAAATTTACTATCCTAGTCATCAACTATCTTCCAGGAAAAAGCAGGTCATTTTTTAATCCACCACAAAATATTCGCACAGCTTTCTCTTACTAATCATAGAATACTTTCTCTAATTCACCACTTTCTCTAATAATCTTAGAATTGACAAATTTTCTTTAAATTTAATTATTTTTAATTAGCTCTAATTTATGTTACAGAGTTGACGCTGAACAAACCTGAATAATATGTGAAATTTAACGTCTCAGATTTCACCCAAAATCAAATTTTTCCCGGAAAAACTATTTCAAATTAAAAATGATAGTTTTAAATCTTTAAAGGAAACCGACTTTAAAGGAAAGTAAAGGAATTAAAGTAGAGTAGACTTTTTATGGAAAATTTCAAAACACTAAAGCCGCACTTCTGGTTAACTAAATTTTTTTCAAAATTTGGAAGCCTAGCAACACATTCATTGTGCCTTCATATTATATAGGTGAATCATAGAACCATACATTATACTGAGTGGTGGCAGATAAAGCATAACGTTGCTGTTGCTATGGAAGTTTCTTCTCGACCGTTCTTGTCTGAAGAAAAAGGATTGTGAGATTCGGTCTTTTTAAAAAATAAGAAAACTTAAATTCTTGCCAACGTTTCGACAAATATATTGTCTTTTTCAAGGCCTACAACATATAAATACAATAGGTTCTTTTTTGAAAGTCAAAATCAAAAACAAAAAACAGAAAGTAATAAAAAACAAAATTATGGATTAATTTATAAAAAATTTTTGGTTTACTTACATAAAAATAAAAAAATAAAAACTATTAAATAATCTTTAAAACATATCAAACTTGAAAACTTATGTATAATTTTGTAAAACACCTCAACCAGGTTGTTGAGAACACCTCAACAACACAGAGAATAGTGAACAAATAAACCATAGTGACCAGCGGGCAGGTATATTTATAACGGGACTAGTGGAGAAAGGGGTCTATTTGGAAAAACAAGGTCAAGGATTAGGAAATCAGGTTGTGATCAATGTTGTTGTGATAAATCAGGTTGGTATCTGTCCTATAATTAATAGAATTTTTCTCTTTTTTTATATATAGCATTTCTAAAAAATTAAGTTTTTTCCTATTAAGTTGAGTTGCCAAAATACTGGTGTTAGAAAAATCAAAATCGTGTCTTTTTTCAGTATGGTGTTTAGTGAGTACTGTTATGTTGTCAGAGTTAGGTTTGTTTTTTCTACAGTCATAGTCGTGTTGGTATAACCTGTTCTTTAAATATTGTTTCGTTTGTCCTATATACGTGGCTGGACATTGCTGGCAATTTATTTTGTAAATAATATTTGATTGTAATTCAGTCGGCGTAGGGTCTTTTAATCTAGTGAAAAGTTTGTGTATTGTATTCGTTGTTTTATGTGCTAGGATAATGTTATATGGTCTGAGGACTTTGGATATTTTTTCTGATAGGTTTCTTATATAAGGAAAGGAGATATATTTCGGAATAGATGTGGAATTGGGATTCAAAGATGAAATTTGGTTATTATCCGAAATAATGGGCAAAATGCTATTGTTATGAGGCAATTCAAAAATTTTTTTTACATAAAGATTTCGGATAACCATTATTCTGAAAAAGCTTGGACAGGATATTTATGTTCTTTTCGTGAAATTTAGAGTGGCTAAGGGTGAGGACGCGTTTTGTGAATGCTTTGAGGAAATTGATCTTTTGGGAATAGGGATGATAGGAATTAAAATGTAAATAACGGTCTGATCTAATAGGTTTAACATACCAATCTGTAATTAAAGAATTGTGGTGGTAGGATTGTTAAGTCAAGAAAATTGATCTGTTCATTAGTTTCAATTTCATAAGTGAATTTAAGGCGCTGGTGAAAGGAGTTAAAGGTTTCAAGAACTGTATCTATGTATTGTAAGGGAATAGCAGTAAGACAGTCATCTACATATTTAAAGAAAAAGGGAACTTTAAAAGGAAGTTTTTAGTTAATTCAGTCATAAAAATGTCTGCTAATATGGGTCCTAAGCTGCTACCCATGGCCGTGCCAAAAATCTGTTTATAAAATTTATTATCATAAGAAAAATAGCCAGAGTTGCAACAGTGAAGGAGTAGGGATGAAAACAATTCAATAGGTATTTTGGAAATTGATCAGTTCTCCTACCTATCAGTTATCCAAATTTCTATCCGAAATATTACATCTTTCATCTGAATTTATATACGTAATATAAAGATTCTTTTCCGCTTAAAACAAAATCGATTATCTCCAATTCCGACTGATCCTCCCTCATTCTTTAGATTTTTTTTTTTAATCGTTTGTTTTTTAATAGGTTTCCCTAATTTTTAAGAGTTTTTTCATTTTTATTTTATGTAAGTAAACCAAAAAATGATAAATAATTATAATTTTATTTTTTATTATTTTCAATTTTGTTTCTTGATTTTGACTTTAAAAAAAAGACACCTGTTGTAGTTATATGTGGTAGGCATGATGACAAAAAAAAGAAAATATATTTGTCGAAACGTTGCGTACTCCAAAAAGATGTGAGAGTGTAGTCGTCCCTCTCCCCCCAAAACCAGCCCATCACCAAAAAGCTGCCTTAAGTGAATTTTCCCTGGAAAATTTTTCAAATAAAAGTTAAAAAAAAGCACTATTTGCATAGGTTATAATATATACAACGTTTCAAGAAAACCATTCAAGCCAACCGTTGGTACCGTGGAGCATTTTGGAGACAATCACAAAAAAGTAAAAAAAAATCTATAATTCAATTGAGGAATTTTGGTAAACAAGTTCCTGTCTGTTCGTTCCCATGGTGATACCAAATCAAAATGCAAAGTTTGAACTTGCTGTGATTATTCCGTTTTTGAGCTATGCTGTTCACACAACAGACATAAACACACACCTCTATGAAGTTAGATGGAAGTATTTCCGGTGAAAACTCGATTTCAAAAAAATCTGATACAATTACAATGCTTATTCTTACCAGGAGTAAAGAGACAGAAAGAATCTGGTGTGAAACACTCAGACACTTTCTCTTCCTGCTATTTACATAGTTATAATTGACTAATTCTGTTCTGAAATATAATTCATATTAATGTTTAGTTATCTTCAAGCTGCATGATTGGCAGAATTGCAACTTTATAATAAACTAGATTTTATTTTTCCGAGTAAACTCGTACCCCTCTTACTCATCCACAAAGTTTCCTTTAAATAAATTTACTCGGAAAACTGAATCAAACAAAAGTGATTAGATTTCTGTATTTAAGATTAATTAATATAGTCTGTTTATTGAAATTGATTGTATTTCTTAAGGAGGCAGTCGCGAAAATCTGAAATATCCATTCAGTAAAGTTAAACTTCTGGTATACCAATTTTCTTCAAACTCGGAATTTTGGCATCACAGTTCATTGTAATTAATATTGTGTAGATAATAGAATAATGTAATAAATTGAAATAACACTTTAGATGTAAAACATAACTCCTCCCTAACCTAAGAGTTCCTTAAATGAATTTTCTCGGAGAAATGTTTTGTGGCTCTTTGTATATTATATGTTAATATATTAAGTTTAAAGAAAAGGGTCTTTGGAGTCATTTTCGAGAAAATTGCCAAAAAAAAGTAAAAAAAAAAGAAGACATTTCGTCTTAACTTCCGGTTGAGGAATTTTGACAAATAATTTTGTGTCGGATCCTATAGTAATACTTAAACGGAATGTAAAGTTTGAACTTTCCGTTTAACCATTTTTTTGGTATTCAGGTGAACTCGGAACGTGTATTTCCGGTGAAAAAACACGAAATATTGAAAATTTTGACACGATTACAATATTTCCTCTTCCTTGTTATCTTAAGTAAGAGAAAGTAAATAAGTAAAAATAAAAATGATTCATTTTTTTTTTTTAATGTTTATTAGATAGGCGATCGTTCTTTATCAAATGACCTAATTTAATCACAAATAATTTGCATCACATATAAGGTTGTACGTATTGTAAAAAAATTAATATTTATAAAGTAGTTTGAATTTTATTTAAAAAAAATAATAATAATCATTGCAGATTTCTACATGAATGTTTGATGTTAATGTGTGTGGTGACCAGAGAGAGAGAGAGAGAGAGTGAGAGAGAGGGGGATTGAAAGAGAGTGAGGAAGCGGAGAAACCGGTTCTTAACCTCAATTAGTATTTGTCTCAGTTATTTTAATATATATTTGAATGGCATGCATTATTTAGGAACACTTTGATTTTATTATTATTAAAGTTATATATATATATATTCTTTAATTCAATTCCACCCACAGTGGTACCGCAGTCGTGTACATTCGGATATTATAGTTCCGACACACACTTTCCTCTTTCTCTTGCTGTGCGCGGTTCCTTATCCATTAAATTGAAAATAAAAAGTTTGGATAATATATTAAAGTCGTATTCCCCTAATCACCTTAAGAGTTATGTTATACGCAGATAGAGAGAGTGAGAGATGTTCCCTGTCACTTATCAATGTGCTTTTATTTTTGGAGGGGGTGCTCTTATTAAAATAATAATAATCCGTTGAGATGTTACTCCCATCGTAGGGAAGTCACTCCTGTCTTTTCAGTCAACTTCACACAGTTTATTACAACATACAAATAACTATTTTACTATATACAGAGCACAGACTTGGCAGCGGTGGCCCTCCCCCGAAGAGACGACCCCAAACTTGACTGACTTCTTGTTGTTGTAGTTGTTGCTGCTGCTTCTCTCTACTACCACCAGCTCTTAGCTCTTCCTTCCCTCACCCATCCTTCTCCCATATAACACACAGACACACACATACACCCGTTGTTCTTCTTTTCACTATCTTAAACTTTCTGACAGTGTAGGAAATTAGAAACGTGATCAGAACGCCCGCTGCTGCTCCTGCTGGTTACTTACAAGCCTTTTAGGTTACTTGATTTCTTTTTAAACTCCGCCACTGAACAATTACACAGAATGCTTTAGCTGCTGCTCTTAGGATGATAGGGTTAGTTTTTATAATAATAATTTTGCTACCTCTATAAAACGGCGGTGCTGCCCCATGTAGGAAACTTGGTAACCAGTTTTTTTCTTTTTTGGCCAATTCTTATAAGGTTCAACAAGTTTATTCAACAACGTGCAGTCTACATCATCATGCAAATATTAAATAAATAAAGATAAAAAGAAACATCTTTCTCTTTTCAGACTAGTTACCCATCACTTTCTTATTCACTTTCATAACCATTTTCAAAATTTTATACAGTTTTTTTTGAAGAGGAACTATTGCGAACTTAACTAATTTTCAAAATTGAGTTTTCACCGAAATAAACAAGTTTTTGAGGTTCTCTGTGTACGAAAAAAAAAGAGAGAAGTATTATGCGAAGTATCTGTGAGTGTCTAGAGATCCGACCGGAAGTTAGGTCAGTCAAAAAACTCTTACCCGAAAATATCTTATTACTGGTTTTTTCTTTCTCTCGTTAGTTTCTTCGCAAAAAACTGAAAAATCCATTCAGTAAGGTGGTACTTCCGGTTGACCGATTTTATCTAAACTTTATTGCGGGAGCCATTGATAGCGCTTAAACTAAATATCAAGTTTGAATTTTTGCGATTTCCACACACACACACACACATACATACATAAACACCATTTTCTAAAAACCAGACTTTTTTTTGCACATAGGGAACCTCAAAACCTGTATTTCCGGTGAATACCTGATTTTGAAAATTTTGAAACTTTGCCATACTCCTCTTACAGTAGTAAGAGAAAGTAAACCAGAAAAAATAGATCCTATACAGAAAAATGGTCCAACCTACCAGTTGGACCGATTTGGGGTACTTTTTAACGTAGAATACGTTTTTTGGTTTTACCTATTTTCTCACATGATAAAGCAAGCGAACATCTTCTCATCCTGAGGTGTCTACTGTCGCCTTGAATTGTTCCAGCGCCTACCAGGGGTAGGGTATTGCCCTATTTGGGAATCTTAATTTAAACAGACAAAGTTAATAAAAATTCTATACAAACTGTCTAACTCATCACCAACGTTCAATTTATAATGGTGAGTTTGGAATGTAAAAAAAAAAAAAAGTACGATGTTGAAGTATTTAAGTGAAAGATGAGTTGCTAGGAGAAATATCATATTGTTCGCTAAAACTACGATAATTTAGTGCTCTTTCTTTTGATTCCGGTTAGTAAATAGAAAGTATTGGCTGGTATAACTTTTTTTTTTTTAGCACGCGCACCTAGGTGGAGCATCTTTATTATAGGGTCATCGTGACGCTTGAGTGCGCCGTTTTTCATCATGGGTGTGGGCAGATGTTACGTACTGGCAATTCTGACTCCAGGGGAAATAAATTTAAAAACAGAAATCTATACAAACTGGTCAAGAGTATATAGTTGAAGTAAGTGAGCTATGGAAGTGAGTGTAGTAAAAAAAAAAAAAAAGGCAACGCCTCAAAACATTGTGAGAGAAGGCGTATCTCCTCCCAGAGGCTACCCCTGGGCCATATCGTCTCGGAACAATAGTCCTCAAAGAGTATATAATATTGAACTAGCATCTCCTATATATTTAGCCTGTCCTACCGCTGAATCCTTATTTCTTTTCTTCTTTGCAAGGTGGTGAACGTATTTTAAAACTTCTCTCTTTATCAAGTGTTTTTTGTCTGTGTGTTTGTGTCGGTCAAAAACGAAAAAAAGTTGCGCCAATGGTGTTTGGAAGATGGCTCTAAGGCTGGGTCTTGACCCAACTTAGTGGCTCTCGTACCCAGAATATGAAAAGCCACATACGTATGTATTAAATTTAAAAGAAATAAACCATCTATTATATATTTCTGCTCCGTTAATTAAAGCCTAAACCTATGGCAAACAATCCCCTTTCCCCTATCGAACTGATAACAATAGTAATTGAGAAATATCTTCAAATCTGGAATGTTTACTAAATGCCCAATTATTTTTAACACATTGATTGGAGGATTTATTATTCAAACGAGCCAAAAACGCAACGTAATTTTTTTTTTTATTAATTAATTAATACCTAAGAAATATTTGAAATTGATATAGATTCTAGTTTAATAATGAGGTTTAAAAGAAATGACCTTTTTTCTTACTAAAGAAGTTCCATGGACGTGAAAACCCACTCCCAAACATCGTTGTTTACACATTAAGTCCTCTTCAAAAGTCAGTTCAATTGTGAGCTTTGCAAACAATGATTGTGCCTTAGGATATATATATTAGTAATTTTACGTCACTATTGGAAACAATAGTGTACACTGCTGAAGCTACCCATGCTCTATGTGAAATCGAAGGAGAAGATGTCCTTCATCATCGTACTGCCCGGCGTTGGTTTCAAAAATATGATAGTGGGGATAGGACCTTTAGAAAGAAAGACAGGTTCAAGGCGGCCATCATGTGACGATGATGAGGCTTTACAGGAAGCTGTGGAGTTAAATTCACGTATCTGAATGTAACTGGAAATGTCTATCACTGGTAGTGCATTTCTGCGAGAGAAAAGTAGACGAAACCAATACCTCGGGGATTTTTAGTACATTATAAGATTCCTTAAACCAAATAGAATATTATTTAGACGAAGGAATCGTGTAAACAAGTTATGTATAATAAATACGATAGATCATACCGAGTCATTCCGAGTTTGAAGAAAATTGGTTGATCGGAAGTGCGAATTTACTGAACTGTATTTCCAGTTTTTTGCTATTTTCTCCAAATAAAAAACACCGACAGATTTCATTAAATTTGAAAGCAGAGATCTATCACTTTTGTTGGAATCTTTTCTCCGACAGAAACTTCATTGAAAGAAGGTTTGGGTTATGTATACCGTGGTATGAGAAAGTCGTGTGATTATTACAAACCTGAGATTTTATTTTAAGAAGGTGACAGCTACTTTAAATAAGAACATCTATGGTATATGCCAGATATCAGTTGATTCATGTAAATTATAAAATTATTGTTGAATGTATATCTTCTATATATATAAAAATTCAGCACCCGTATGTTTGTGGCCGCAAAACTCGAAAACTAGACGATGGATTGACTTGAAATTTTTACACAATGTTTCATTTCTATATAAGAGTGTTTATATATACTTTTTACTCCGAAGTTCCCACGGAAACGGGAATTTCACCGAGCGTTTCGCGAGGTTTGCAGAAATAGACGGACTCAGACGCGTTGCGATGGTGGCTCACTCTCTGAACCTCTTTCTCAACTACTTATAAGTACCTCTATTCCGAAGTTCCCATGGAAACGGACAATTCCTAGCTAAAATCCGTTCAAACGGCCATATTGCGTTAGCACTTGCTTCTTCAGGTATTGCTGCTACGTTGATGGAAGAAGGTAGAACAGCGCATTCAGCGATTAAACTGTCATGACTTAAACATGCACTTCACAGAAAACCCAACATGTAACATTTCTAAAACATCAGGAATGGGAAAGGTTCTTCGGACGTGCAAAATCATTGTATGGGATGAGTTTATAACGGCTTATAAGAAGTCATTGGAAGCATTAGACCATACATTGAAAGACTTGCGAAATAATCAGGTTCCATT